>MJUU01033849.1:0-17541 GCA_002080025.1 Modiolus philippinarum | reverse complement strand
TATACAGTATAGATATATAGGGTTTTACTAAGATATTCATTATGGATTTTTCATCAATTTTTCATCAAAGACTTAGCAACGGTTCGAAATTTAAAAAGAATCCATTCGCATTTTTTAGCTCGAAATAAGATCGTCTTCTCATGCCTCTACATTTCAAAAATACTTCAAACAGTTCCAAAACGTTTTCATAGTCTTCTGGATATCTTCGTGTGAATATTCATAAAAACATCGCTTTGAAATGTTTCATGAAATTTCCACATTGGAAAGGCGTGTTTGCTCAATTTAGGCTCCAAATTTGTCGTGTTCATTGGCAAATGCGTCATATTTTCAATTTCCATGTGCAGCAAAGTAATTTTCGTCAGTTGAAAGTACCAATCTATTGCAACATCTTGATGAACCAATGTATTGCAACACCATAAGTATTCATGAATTCACCGGTCGTAGTCCTACACTTCCCAGCATCTAATCTTGCCATACTGTAATCTGTGTAAGGAATACTTACACCATATTTTAATGTATTAGCTAATTAACATCAAATGAATTGTCCTTAAGTCTTACAAACAGTACGCAGTAGGACATATCAACAGTGCAAAACCTTACAATCATTGATATGCTTAACTAAACAATTAATTAAGAAGCCTTCAGTAATGAGTTGGCAGTAATAAATTGTTATGGGTTTTTTTTTCAGAAAGATAGTCCTTAAAACAAACAAATCCTTGTACTCACAAAGTTTTAAGGTCTTGAATCAAATCAAACAATCCTTTAGGAAGTACAGTTATCTGATTTCTGGTCAGTTGTCTGTAAAATATAATTACCATAGTAAACTAGTATTACCTTATGTCATGAATTTGATAAATTTCAATGTATTCCAACCCCTAATAAGCTCAGTAATGTTAAGGCAAGGGGAAATATTAAAATATAAAAAAACAGACTTAACATAACTGTGAACCGGGACAAAACATTATCAAGTGTTAAAATATAAATTTTTCAACCAGACTTTACCAATTCTTCGTGGACTCAGCTTACCTTAATCGTTACCTGAGTACTCAGCTTACTAGGGTGATTCCATACATATAGGTTAAATAACAAATATCAAAAACCGACAGATTGCAAGATTATTAAATAGCTCAAAGTGCAATTCTTATACATATCTCTTAAAAGTTCAGTTGTAGCTACACTTGTGGTATTTGTAACCAGTACAAATAATGATGTGTAAAGGGGAGTTTGATTCGGGCAAAACGAAATAAACTATAGATTTTTCTTACATATATATCCAAGTTTCATATTCATTTGACATTCAACTACGTTTAACATCGAATGAATGACCCGAAAACGAATGTGAAACTAATATCGAACTGAAACAAGTTCAGTTTAATATCCATTTGATATGCAGATTTCTTTTGTTCAGTAAATTGCATTGGACATGAATATCACACTGACTTTTTAAAATACCGGTGGGTATTCAATCGATATTCAATTTTTTTTTTGCTGTTTTTTTTTTTTTTTTTTTTATTATTATTATTATTTGCTCTATTTTATAATTCATAAAAATTAAAAGGAAATTCGAACGAATCTCAAAGAGTAAAAATTTGTCGACTGAAATTCAGTCTGATATTCATAATCTTGGATATCGAATATCGAACGTCGCATATCAAACGCACTTGATCCCGGTAAACCTTAATTTTGAAAAGAACATTTCATCTTGGAAATAACTATAAAGTTCTAACGACGTTAATTAGATACCTTTCTAGTGTATTGGAACTACTTTCAACACCATGAGATGATAGTTTTGTTAATTAATACCTCAAAGTGCTAAATATAATCTTGTATCAAACAAATTAAGGGATAGATCTAAATACTATAAAATAGTAAGACAGATCCTATTGAGTCGAAGAGCCATACTTTTATTAACCAAGAAATTTTTTTTTCTATTTTCTGGTTAACCGAATAATGTAAAACCATAGAAGAAGTTTAAAAAAATGACGGAACCCATTAACAAAAGAAATTCAAAAATGCAGTTGTTTTATAAGAGACCATCGGCTGGAATACTGTAAACCAACTTATTTTCGCGACTTTCGCGTGAGTAAAAATATCGCGAAAATAAATCGTCGCGAATAATTCATATTTTTATATAAAATCATTAAGAGAAATAGAAAATCGCGAAAATTAATCTCCGCGAACTTCACCAGGAGGGACAAAACCCGAAATAAAGTAGCCGTGAAAATAAGTTGGTTTACAGTAACCCGTCCCCAGCAATCCCTTCCGAATCCCATCCAATTTTTTAAAGTATTCTTACATCCCTTTTTCACCATGAAACAAGTCAACAAGAAATTCACCTGCACACATTGGTGGCAAGTTGTCTATTTTTTGACAAGGCTAACGATTTTTTGGAAAATTACATTTTCGTTATTTTTTTCGTTCAGTTGCCTCAATATGAGGGTAATCACAAATTACTAAACAGAGTTGTCAAGATACGGCCACCAATCGATCAAAATTACAGCCAATGCTATGGCGAGAAAAGGTTTAGAGGAACGTCCGGATATGGTTTGGAGGAACCTTACAAAAAGTTGTTTTTGTTTTTCTTTGGTGTCGTGCGATGTTATGAAGCATAAGTTTAAAATATTAAGAATGTCATCAACAGAATAAACTTTTGTGAAGATAATTATGTTAAGTCACCCCTAAGCTGTCTGTAAATAGAATTAAGTCAAAATTGAAGGATCTTGGTAAAAATATGTGTTTGTACCTGTTGACAAGGCTTCTAACAACGTTGCTATCGTCTGAAAGAAATACTACATCGACGTTCAACAAAACGAACTGGACAAGTCAGACACTTTCAAAGGTATTTATTGGGATGAAAACACGTTAACCAAACAACATTATAAAGATACAGAAATGCTTAAAGTTCTACCTAAAGATAACATCTTACCTACCATGCACTGGGTTCCGAAGCTTCACAAAAATCCCTTTAAACATCGTTTCATTTCTGCATCTAGTAAGTGTTCTACTACTTATACATAGGCAAACGAATACCGAAGCAAGAACGAGGAAAGGGGAAATTTCAAAACCATAAATCCAAAATCACGGCAATTCACTGCAACACGAATTGAGACAGTATGACAAAGATTTATCCATCCATTTAACTAGGTCACTTCCTTGTATAGAGGAATTGGTTCTTAAACACTGTGAAAAAAAACTTATCAAAACTCTAATGTGAATTACTCTATTGAAGTTTTAGATAAACTACAATCTATTCAAAGAGCAGTCTCATCTATCGCCAGTTATGACTGATTTGATTAAATCCAAATTGGGACAATTTATTAAATGTTCTTTTGAATTTTCTGGTCTGCAGTTCATTTGCTCTAACAAAAAGCAAGGATTCTTCTCTAATATAACATACAATAATCATTGTTCCAGGACATGCGATGATATGATTAATGCACTCAATCTTTTGCTGAACAATATTTTTGTTCGTTTTTGCAACTCTATTTATCAACAGGTCATGGGTTTTCCCATGGGTACAAATTGTGCACCTCTTATTGCAGATCTTTTTCTTTTCTGTTACGAACGAGACTTTATGAAAAAACTCCAAAACGGTACCATACCAAACAGTGATTAACTTATTTTTATATTCAATGATAACAGCAGGTATATTGACGATATCCTTACTATTGATAATCCCCAGTTTTTAGAACATATAGAAATTATTCACCCGCAACAACTGTCATCAAATTAAGCTAACAATAATTAAAAATACTGCCCATTTCTGGATCTAACTATCATTATTTACTCCGGTAAGAAAAACTAATATATAGGATAAACGGGATGACTTTGATTTCACTATTACTAATTTCCCTTTTCTTGATGGCGACATTCCGCTAGCTCCATCCTACGGGGTGTATATTTCTCATCTGGAACGATTCGCACGAGTTTGTTCTGCTCTTGACGATTTTTATGAACGTAACCTTACCATCACAGCCAAACTTTTACAACAGAGTTACAGATTTCATATGTTGTTGAATACAATTAAGAAGTTTTATAAAAGATATGAACATTTGATATCTAAATATGGCGTTTCTCGTAAACAGTTTATTACTTAGGGCAATTCTAGTGCTCGTTTTTACGGAAATGTTGTTAAAAATGCCAGAAATTGATTAAATGTCCAGAAAAGCTCGAATGTTACTTACATTCTTTACGTAATAGGGGATATCGACAACATATTCTACTTGCATCCGTTAAATTAGCTTTGAAACCTAGTGACCTGAAAATTTTGCACACATACACTGGTCTCTCACTGATACTGCCGATATCTTCTGAAATTTATGATTCTCGGCCAAAACCTACGGGAAGTTTTGAGTTTGATTTTTCTTCCGTAGTGCGACATTGTTCTACCAGCAGACTAGGCTCCTTGAGCTAGCCGGTAGTTTAGCGGCGAGCTGCCCTTGACCCATCTTTCAAAATTAAGTATTGTCTTTTTCTTTCCTTTCAAGATTGTGGTAAATAGTCTATCTGTATTAGGTTTTATTTGTATGTTAATTATACTATAGGGAAACGGGACAGATAAAGGGGCGGTTTGGGTACCCATAAACTGTTTTAACCCTACCGCTGGCTTTTACTAGTGCCGGTACCAAGCCTGGCTGTCCTGAGTTCCTATCGTTGTCTACGTTTGTCTTATTCGTGTTTTTCATGTGTAGTTCCATGACAGATTGTGGCGTGTAATTATAATTTTCAGCCATTGTAGGTGTTTCCTGTTATCCATTTTTTTACATCATACCCTTCTAAGATTAAAATATTATGAATCAAAGTAACTTTTCATTCTTTCATTAATTCGTAACTCTAGAGCATTTGGCAGTAAGAGGGAGGGGGGGGGTCAGATATTAATATTCCGGCTCCGATTGCCAAACGTTCTACATCGATTATTAAACCATAAATTGAGATGATATATTTTTTTAAACGTTACAAGGGAATCGTTGGAGGGTATGATGACATTCTTAGATTTTTTCATTTGTGCTTTAAAACGTAGCAATGCACCAAAAAGAGTTTTGCTTTCTATTTTTTAAGATTCCTCAAAGTCATATCCGACGTTCCTCTAAACCTTTTCTCGTCATAGCATTGGCTGTGATTTTGATCGATTGGTGGCCGTGCAAAAGCCAAAGTCCATGAGACAAAAAACCAAATCAGGTGGACACAACCAGAAAATTTGTGGACCGCAATGGTAGACAAATACCGCAAAATGTAGACTAATACTGCTTAGTTATAAAAATGTGGAATCAAATATAGCGATGGGAACGTTCAACATTCCCTACCACACGCACACGATTCACACATTTAGCGCACACGATTAGCACGATGAATGATGCAGTTCTCACTCAATACCGTGTAACGTTTCGGTTAAATAATCTTATATATTTTAATGAAAAGAACTCGAAATGAAAAATATGATCGTGCAATAAAAGTCGAGAGTCTTAAAAATTAACAGTATAAATAAAATGGTAATTTACAATGTTTTACATATAGATAAAAACCACATGTTAATTTTGACAAAAGAGAATTATCTGTTTTCCATATGATACAGCATTTATGACATCATTGTTTCAAATGTCTCTAGTGAAACTTTCTCCCAGGAACTTTCTTTAGTTTTGCAGTAACAATATCAGTAAAGGGTCGGTAAAAACTGAAAAGTTTTTAAAATTTTGTCTGCAAAATAAAAAAAAATATATAGAAGAAATAAACCACAGATATATCTCTGAAAAAAAAAACAATATAAATAAAAAAATAATTTTAGTTAAAAAAACCCTGTAATATTGAAAGGTGCTGCAAAGTCAGCCACAAACACATAAGAAGAGAAACTTTTTTTAAACTTTTTGTGGATGCCCTCAATACTGCAACATGCTGTAATTGAACCAAAAAAAATGTCAGAGAAGACACTTTTCTCTATTTTACATTATCCGGATGTATATGAAACTTCATATAATCTAACCATAAATATATAAAAAAAAATGGCATTTTTTTCTCTTTTCTATATTATATCTGGTGTCTGCAAAAATGAAACTTCCTATAATTTAAGTATTAATATATAAAAAGGGTCCCTTTTTCTCTTTTTTATATCATACCGGTGTCCATAATACTGAAACTTGCGATAATTTAGCCTTAAATATATAAGAAAAGGCACATTTTCTCTATTTTATTTTATACCAGTGTCAACAATATTTAAACTTTCTATAATTTAGCCATAAATATATAAAAAGGGCTCTTTTTTTCTCTATCTTATATTATACCAGTGTCCAAAATACCTACACTTCCTATTTAATAATTTAACTATAAATATATATGAATGGGGATTCTTTCTTATTTTATATTATACCGGTGTCCGCAATACTGCCTCTTACTGTAATTTAACTATAAATATATAAGAAAGAGTATTTTTTCTTTATCTTATATTATACCAGTGTCCGCAATAATGAAACTTCCTATAATTTAACCTTAAAGTAGATCGACACTAATACACGGCGCATTCGATTGGCGTATTTGCGAAGCACAAGTCGGATGCAGAATTGACTTGATTTTCAAGCTGGAATATTCCTTATTTGGCCATTTCATTGTGACGTTATAACAAATTGACTTACATTTTCCCGCGAATTAGCTCCCTTTTACTATAAATATTGTCTGTTTCGTAAACTATATAGAATATTTCTCTTAATCAAACGGTGACATATAGATTTTATCAGCTCAACTTGTAGCTGAAATGTATACCTCTGAAATGTCAAAAAAATTAAAAAAAATTTATCTGATGTTTATTTCATATGACATCTAAACAATAAGAATGTTCCTGCAGTTCCCTATATATTCTTTGTTAATATTGCTGAAAAATACTGAATTGGTCTGATTTTCAAAGCCTGATTTCAGGAAAAGATGATCAGTGACATATCATTTTTAAATTATTTTTTGAAGAAATGGGCTAAGAACTACAAAATATCTTAAAATCAAAAAAAAAATCTGTCTGATATTTTTATTAGGCTCGAACTACCTTAAATATATAAGAAAGAATCTCATGTTCATTTATTCAATATCCTTTCGTAAAATACATATTTTTTCCTCTTTTTTATTTAATACCAGTGTCTGCAATACTGAAACTTCCCATAATCTAACCATTAATATATAACAAAGGGCACTTTTTCTCTATTTTATATTATACCGGTGTCTGCAATAATGAAACTTCCTATGATTTGACCATAAATGTATAAGAAAGGACACTTTTTCTCTTTTTTATATTACATAAGTGTCAACAATAATGAAAATTCCTTTAATTTAACAGAAAAAATATATAAAAGGAAACATTTTCTCTCTTATATATTATACCGGTTTCTCTAATTTCTAGCAAATTTGACCATCGCCTGACCGATGTGATAAAAATATTTCTCGTGACTAGTGAGAGAACAACTCACGTAGAATTTCCCGCCAAATCTATTTGGAACATAATCCTCGGTGTTTGACATTATGTCATTAGAGAAACATTTTTTACAGCTAAAACACGTTAATTATGAAATTTCTCACATATCGTCAAAAAAATTTTTAAATGTTTAAAAACTCGGCAAGCCTCGTTTTCAAATATTTGCAAAATTTATTTAACTCGATATGAGAAATTTCATAATCAACTTACTTTCTCACTTTACTTTTACTTTTCGTTGTAGAAACTGTATGTCTCCACTACTGAAACTCTCTATGATTTAATCATAATAAATAAGAAAGGGCACTTTTTCTCCATTTCATATTATACCGATGTCCGCAATAATTAAACTTCCTATAATTTACCCTGAAATATATAAGAAAGGGCATGTTTTCTCTATTTATATCAAACTGGTGTCATTAATACTGAAACTTCCGATCATTAAATCATAAATATAAAAGATATATATATTTTTTATATATACCGGTGTCCGTAATACTGAAACTTTTTTTTCTTCTTTATTTTATACTGTGTCTGAAATGCTGAAGCTTCCTAAAATATAACCAGAAATAAAAAAAGAATTACACTTATTTCTCTATTTTATATTATAGCAGTGTCTCCTATACTGAAACTTCCTATAATTTAACCTTAAAATATATAAGAATGGTCACATCTTCTCTGCTTTATATTATACTTTGGTCCACAATAATGAAACTTTCTATATTTTAACCATTAATACAATACAAGAAAAGGCACTTTTTTCTCTTATTTATATAATACCGGTGTCCGCAATAATGAGACTTCCTATAATTTTACCTTTGAAAATATAAGAAAAGGCACATTTTCTCTATTTTATTTTATATCTTAAATATTCCATATGTCCATTCGACTTTATTGCTCTACTATAATGAACAGCCGGATATAGCTGCATTGTAAAAATTTAATGCTTTAGGTTGATTAAAAGGTTTGCGTTCCGAAACAATAATTAATGGTTCTGCACAAAAATCGGCAGTGAAGCTGGCCAAGGATACATGTAGTACATAAGCCCCAAAACATGTGATACTTAATCTGATAATAGTTTTATTTTCTTGTAAAATCGGCAATTGTAAAAAAGATACATATTGAGTTTTTTAATAACTATGTTCTGCAGAAAAATGGCAAATCTATCTATAAAATGCATAATTTAAATGAAACGAGTAAACGCACGCACCACGATACACGCAATGAACGTTACACGATACACGATGGGCGCACACGATTTTCACGATGAACGCAAACTGTCTACACGATGAACGCATACGATTCGCCCGATTACTGCTTTTTGGGACTGTTGAACGTTTCCATCGCTGTAATAACCTGTTCTATTACCTCTGAAAAAAACCTTTTTTACACTATCTTATCTCAATACTTTCAATTGGCTTGGAAGCATGCCCCATTAAATATTGGAGAAAAACTTGGAGTTGCGTAAGTTCAGAGGAAAGAACCAAAAGTCGAGATCAATTCCAAGTTCTGAAATTTTGTCTTTAGTTTTTCAATGTTTTTTTCTAAAATATAAAACATATCAATATGATACCAAAATGTTTAATACCAAAGTATCATTTTCAAATAGACCAAACAAATAGATATTGAATTTTCGATTAACAGTACCTTCAGTATTTGTTATTTGGACCAAGTTTTGTCTTCCTTTTTGATGTATATCGTTACTGAGTAAACTAGTATTATTTGAAAAAAAGTAATAGTCACCTACCACTGACGCAATAAATTATTGCAAAAATTGACAGTTTTTTGCAGACTGTCGCATATAAATGGTCAAAACACACTAATTTTATGGTATATATCCCATTTTCGCATGGAATATAACAATATATAAAACCGTTTATTTGACCTAAAATTTATGAAAAATTTCAATTTTTAGTATTTTAGATTTTTCGAAAATTAATTTATCCTTCAAACTGTCGCATATAAATGGTCAAAACACGACAATTTTATCGTATATATATCCCATTTTCGCATGGAATACAACAATATATAAAACCGTTTATTTGACCTAAAATTCATGAAAAATTTCAATTTTTAGTATTTTAGATTTTTCGAAAATTAATAAATCCTTCAAACGTCGACCATTAATTAATCCTTTAAACGTCGAGCATATATTGACATTATGATCTAGCTGCATACGTAAACATGATATATGATAAAATATTAGAAAGGTTCAGTGCGATTGAATATAAGCAATGAAGGGATATGAAATAAAAGAAATAACTAAATACCGAAATTACTGAGAATTTAATTTCTGCATATGCGCATTTCGACAACTTATGTCTCTTCGGTGCAGATAAAATCTAATCGTTTGGAAGACCATAATCTCAAAGATATGTAAAAACTGATAGAGAACAAATAACCGAAATGATCTAAATGTAAGGCCAAACTTAGGTAAGGACAGAGCTTTGCATGAGGGAGACACTCCTTAGTTTTCAACAAAATTTACAAAAATTTAGATATTGTAAGGTTCCAAATAGAATCGGTTTTCGGGTCATCACCAAAGTACTGACTATTGGGCTGGTGAATACCCTCAGGGACTAACAGTCCACCAGCAGTGGCATCGACCCAGTGGTAACAAATAACTAAATACCGAAGTTACTGATAATTTAATTTCTGCATATGCGCATTTCGAAAACTTATGTCTCTTCAGTGCAGATAAAATCTAATCGTTTGGAAGACCATAATCTCAAAGATATGTAAAAACTGATAGAGAACAAATAACCGAAGTGATCTAAATGTAAGGCCAAACTTAGGTAAGGACAGAGCTTTGCATGAGGGAGATACTCCTTAGTTTTCAACAAAATTTACAAAAATTTAGATATTGTGAGGTTCCAAATAGAATCGGGTTTCGTGTCAGCACCGAAGTAAAATGAGAAAATGAGATAAAGTCTCTACAAATACATGGTAAAATACCAGAAATGTCACCTTTACTCTAAATAAATACTAAGAAAATTTCCAAAGATTTTCTCAGTGTTTTGTATATAAATGAACAAAAGTTGCCCATGTTTTTCTTTCAATGTAGGAAATGATGACTTAGCGTTCATAGGAGGAATAAATTTTATGATTTGGACCAATATTTGCGAAAAAAAAAATTTTCCATTCAGGATTATCTATAATTCAAAAACAATTATTAGATTTATCAAACAAGAAGGTTTTGTCCAACAATTTGTAATTGCATAGTTCTCAGCTATGTATTAGCTTTCTTAAAGTACTGTATAAATGTACAAGAAGCATCAGTGACATTTTAATTACCGAAATTTTTACCCCAACCCATACAAAAAAATAATGGTAAAAATGCATTTCGGGGTGTTGGTTATCACTCAAAATAACAGTATTTGATCATATGATACAATTTTATCACAAATTGTTTTACTTTCATGTACCGAATTTCATCTATATGATATTTCAATAAAAAAAAACAGATACAAATGGGAATTTCCGTTTCTTAGGTTTTTCCTATTTTTCATTACAATCTCTCATTATGTTTCATTCATACAGATGACCATACAAATCACTTCTGAGAGTGAATTTTAGAACTTGAAATTGGTGTAATGCGTCATTATTAATTTAAGTAGGAATACCAACCTATTCATCTCAGAACTTAAGGTATAAAACGGAATAACCTATGTCTGCCCTTACAGAAAATATGGCAAACATTTATTAATTACACTGAAAATACTCTATCAGTGTTTCATTTCGATTTTAACGTAATGTCTTTTCACATAAAGATAAATTAGAAAACCGTACTTAGTTGAGTGTATGAAAGACTGAAATATTGATACCAATTTATGGACAAATCAGTGTTAAATATATACCTGGCTATAAAGAAATCAGAATTGTTATGCTTAGTGTTTTTTTATTAAAAAGTTATTATCACTATAACTTTCTGACAAAAACTAGATAATTACATCTTTATACATATTTATTAAGCCTTTTGACAATATCTGCAACACAAAGACATATTTGTCATCTAAGCGCAAAAATATTTATAATTCTATAATCCTGAAAACTCACTGATTCTATCGTCAAATCTTCCTTTTTGCACTTCA
This sequence comes from Modiolus philippinarum, assembly GCA_002080025.1. NCBI lineage: Eukaryota > Metazoa > Mollusca > Bivalvia > Mytilida > Modiolidae > Modiolus > Modiolus philippinarum. The sequence continues at coordinate 6,006 of MJUU01033849.1, read as the reverse complement.
AAAGACAAATTTGACAGATAAATTTCCTGTCTTATAACCTTATAATTTGAAAAACATACAAAATAAAAGTTTATATGCAATTTTAAACCAGAGTTTTAGCTTTTTAAACATAATTTTTACATAAAAAGACCATTTTCAGAATTTTTTTTGAAACAATTTACATAATTATTTCAAATATAGGCGCACAAAATCACGGGCATTGTCTTATCTCTATATATTGTATAATTTCTATAAAGTTTGTGTTTGAAATTAAATTTTAAAAAAGTTTAAGCCATTCAAAGGTGATAAATGTGAAAAAATTGTGTTGAATATTTGTGGGAAGGGTAAACGATAATAAAAAATTTTTGCAACTTATGAAAATACATTCTAAAATTTTAAAGACCATACTTTCTTATAGCTTAGATATTCTGAAACGATATTTCATTAAAATGGTCAAGATATATATCAATTTCATGAGGCATTTACATCTTAAAGTCAAAACAGTAGACATTCTGAAAAAAAACAGAAAGTTCACATTTTCAATACAATTATGAGTAAAATGGTTGAAAATAAATCTTTTAAAATGTTTAAATCTATTTGAATGGCCTTCTAGATGTCGGCTGTGATGAAATACATAAAAGAATTCGCATTCGATATTACGTCTTTATCATTTACAGTCTGAAATAGTATAAATTTTTCCAAAATATTTAGGGAGAGCGTGCTAATTTCGACATTTGTAAACCCAATATTAGCCTGAAAATTAAATTTGTTGACAAATTTGTTGCTACTTGTACCATTTCATAAACCACAAAATACCAAAGTTATTGTGAATTCAGTTTCTATATAAACGATAATTACATTGTACATTGGCAATAAATAGATATCTATTCAGATTGTTACGACTGTAAGATCAGAAATTCGAAATGGTGAAAATATTTCTATGGGCTTAATTGTCTCATTTTCCAACATTGTATCACAATTGTTACGTTAGACATAAAAACTAGACGACAGTTATTTATCTAATAGGAATTGACAGCCACAGAAATCATCATTTTCAATTTTTTTTTTTGCAGTACATTTTACTGATATATGGAAAGTTAAGGAGCTTAAGAGATGGAACTTTGCTAAAGCGAAATATATACGAATTTTGCTTGGTTTACAAAATGTACTATAAAAGTGGCCCTATCCTGTCTTTACGAGCAGGTTATATTCTTGTAATCATGTAAAATGTTATAGAGAAGCATAGGACCGAAAAAAATAAATCTGGTTCGAAAGTGAGGGTGTAAACGGGAAGTTATTCCAACCCACGGACAATAATAGATAACTAAGGAAATTATTTGTGTTCTCGATTTTGAATTTGTAAAATTTCTAAAATGACCACTTATGTCTACCATATTTCAATTTTTTTTTCACGATGCTTCAAAGTGCGAGTAGCACATACTTTATTAAGAGAACTTATCATATTTATTTACTCTCTTTTGAGTAGTTCATATTTTTTTTCGCTGACCTTATCTGTGTTGTTGTTCGTTGGAGTTTCGTACATGCGACATGTTGAAGTTTAAAGTTGTTTTAAACACTTCTTAACATAATTCCCTGAATTGAATTGATTTGTGTAATTAACAATCAAAATCCATCAAAAAATATATAAATATATGCAATATAAAGGCTTACAAACGTTGCAAGTTTGACAATTCATCGAAAACTCCAACTCTGAGTTCTGTTAATAGGTTTTGTTCTGTCAACCTGTGAAAAAATACCAGAATTTTTTATCGATTATCAATTTTTGTACATTTAAATACAAAGAATGTAAGCCCATACCATTAGCAGAATAACTGTGTTATTTCATTCAAATACATTAAGCCACTCTTAAGTTATGCCCCGGAAACCAGTTTTTCGACCAAATTTTTAATTTGTAACTTTGATCTTTCACTTTTTTCCTCACCTTTATGACTATTAATTTCTTGACACCTATAAAGGTTAAAAAGTTATTTTCCGGACACTAATTTTTGAACCGAAACCCTTTTTTCGGTTTGTTTTTAGATGTTGATCTTAAATTTGTTGTACTGAGCCTTCCTTTTATGCCCTTATCTGTGTAAAAATCATTAAAATCCATTTAAGTTATGCTCCGGCAACTAAACTGTTTTGGACGGAAGGACATTCTCATCACAGGAAATACCTTTTAAAAGCCGGGTTATATATAAAACAGGACCTATAAAATGTAAAACGACCGAAAATTGCAATCCTAAAAGAAAAAAAAAATTGATAAAACTCAAAAACAAAACAACAAATGGAAGAAAAAGAAAATGCTAAAACGATAGAACCTTTATACAACAGAACTTGTTGCACTATCAAAAGCCGCGGTAGAATTTCGGGCACTGAAGCCCCCTTGGATATCCAGCTTCTCTATAATATAAGCACACATATAAAACGCAATACATGTAGGCAACGAGACCTCATAACAAGACAGGCATAAAAATGAGAGGCTGTCAAGAGTCTGCATTGCTAATGTTTACCATGTCTAACATAGAAAAATAAATAGTATATCCACTAAGATCCAATGTAAACTTATGTTCCCTGCTTGAACACATCTTGGATGAAGACATGCCAGACACAAATTTTGCAGAGGTCACCAAATGACTTATTGTATCAAGTTTAGTTTCATTAGATTACTTGTTTCAGAAGCTTAATTAAGGTTTTTCCCCTTTCCAAGGGAAAGACCTTTCTGTATTGCTTCTGATTATTATTATTCTTCTTCTTTTCTGCCTCATTCCCGGAAAAATGACAGGACCAATCCTTCTGAAATTTTAACACAATAGTCTAGACCAGGTCTAGTTGATAAGAATCAGGCATCGGTCGAAAATCTTTTTTCGTTCACGAATTTTCGCCCAAAGTCAGAAAAACCTTGTTATGGGATAAACTAGAAACGATGAGAGATAGCTGTATAATTGTAATGGCAAAAATGTTTGTTAGGTAAGGGTGGATCTTTGTTACATTAGACCGAAACTCTACGATTGAGCGTTCATGAGTTGTGCCCTTGAAAATTTCGTCACATATTTGAGTATGATTTTCTCGAAAAGGGTAAGAGATAGACCCCTGGAACCTTTTCCACTCATCTTAGGTCGTATGTGTTACATCTAAATATGCTAAGGTCAAAGGTCATTGGTCACTTTGAACTTTGACCCCAGACCTTGTTATTGGAATAACTCGAAAACCGTAACAGATAGCTGATTTAATGTAGTGGAGAAAATGTGTGTCTTGTTGAGATCTAAATTTGTTACATTGAGTCCGAACAACTAAATACCGAAGTTACTGTGAAGTTTGATTCTGCATATGCGCATTTCGACAACTTATGTCTCTTCAGTGCAGATAAAATCTAAACGTTTGGAAGACCATAATGTCAAAGATGTTTAAAAACTGATAGAGAACAAATTACCAAATATGATCTAAATAGAGAGCCAAAATCAGCTAAGGACAGATCTTTGCATGAGGGAGATACTCCTTAGTTTCAACAAAATTTACAAAAATTAGTTATTGTAAGGTTCCAAATAGACTCGGCTTTCGGGTCAGCACCGAAGTACGGACTACTGGGCTGTTGAATACCCTCGGGGACTTACAGTTGAATACCCTCGGGGACTTACAAATGATTGGACCAACCGTTTTGAGCCTAGGGACCAAAAACCGATTTTTGATGTCCGAATTTGGGGGTTTTTTTTTGCTTTTAGCTCAAATACAATTGAAGATACAAAAATATTTTCATACAAAAAATGTTCGGGACATTGTGACCTTCAAAATGACGTCAAGGTCAAAGGTCAAGTTCAAAGTCAAATTTTTTATACCACGTTTATGAATCAATAAATGAATTTACAAACTTAGAATGTTTTATCAACAAATCAATAATGAAAACATTATGATGCAACTTCCGGAAAAGACCTATCAATTGTTCTTCGAACAATTGACGTACTAGTTCCTTTTATGTTTCTGCTAGTGGTCATCATGAATGAGGTACGGGTCGGCAGGGTATCTTTTGTATTAGACCATTTAGCGACCATTTTGACTGTTTAATTGGACTATTAGTTCACAGAAAATCTTTGAATGTTTATCAAAGAGAAGCCATGTTTGATGAGGTATGGACCTCCGGATATCTTTATTCAAAGGTACCATCAAAGTAACATATTGATAACAATCTGATGTAATTGCAAAAGTATTTTTTCTGACAATAGATAATTGAGTGTGTTTTTATATTTACTTCTCTTTCAATATTAAGTTTTATGGAAAGATGTCCTCCTATAATGAACTAATCTTCACATTAAGTTACTTCCTCTAGTTTTATTATTGCAATTCCTTCCTAAAAATGAACACTTTCCATTATACTTTAAGTTAAGGTGTCTTTATGTATAGCAAAATACCGAAGTAACTGTTAATTTATTTCTGCATATGCGCATTTCGACAACTTATGTCTCATCAGTGCAGATCAAACCAAAACGATAGGAAGTACATTAACTGAAAAATGTGTAAAAGCTGATAGAGAACAAATAACCAAAGTGATCTAAAAAGAAAAGCCAAAATTTTGCTAAGGACAGAGCTATGCATGAGGGAGATACTACTTAGTCTTAAACGAGATTTTGTAAAATTTAGATATTTCAAATTTCAATAACATCGGTTCTCCGGTCAGCACCGAAGTACTGACTACTGAGTTGCTAAATTCCCTCGGGGACTAACAGACCACCAGCAGAGGCATCGGCTCAGCGGTAATATATAACACTGTTAATCTTTCTTCTGCATATGCGCATTTCGACAACTTATATGTCATCAGTGCAGAACAAACCAAAATAATAGGAAGGAATTCCATAAACCGAAAAAAATATGAAAGCTCATAGAGAACAAATGACCAAAGTGATCTATAAAGAAAAGCCAGAATTCAGCTAAGGACAAAGCTATGCATGAGGGAGATATTCCTTAGTTTTAAACGAGATTATGTAAAATTTAGATATTGCAAATTTCAATAACATCGGTTTTCGGGTCATCACTTAAGTACTGACTACTGAGTTGCTGAATACCCTAGGAAACTAGCAGTCCACAAGCAGAGGCATTGGCTAAGTGGTAATTAATAACAAAATACCGAAGTTACTATTTATATATTTTCTGCATATGCGCATTTCGACAATTTTCTGCTTCGGTATCCGTTTGCCGATGTACTTATGCCTGATGTATTATTATATAATTTGTCAAATTATGTGTATAATTTATCAAATTACGTATATTATTACAAATATTTTATGTATACTGCAAGTTGTACGAATAAAAAGAATATTTTTATATGAACAATAAATATTTGATACTATTTTATTTTTTATTAAACCATGACATGTGTTTCTCGCAGGAAGTCATCTTTGATAAAGTACGGACCTGCCGAATGCATTTTCTTTTTTCTTTTTTTTTTTTTTTNTTTTTTTTTTTTTTTTTTTTTTTTTTTTTCTTTTTTGTACGGGACCTTCAATTAATATCGTGGTTAAGTTTGACTATAATTGGACTTTTAGTTTCTGATAAGAAGATCTTTGAATGTTTTCCAGAGGGTCCAATGTAAAATCTTTGTTCTTCACTGGTGGCCATCGTGGAAGCAATCATATAAAAATGAGCTATCCGCATTTGCTCTTCTATTATTCACGTTGTTCGCTGCATGGAACGCAGTGCACATGAGGAGATATTATTCCAATTATTAGATTGTCTTGGAAGAGGAACAACTACATCATATACATTTAGTGGAGGGATCATCTAAAGATGATCGTGACTCCATTTGGTTATAATTGGACACGTGGTTTCTGATAAGTTCAATAGGTGTCCTTTATTTCTCAAAATTTCAATCTGTGAAAGTTTCATTCAAGTCGATAAATTCATTCTGGAGCAAATATCAAAATAAAGAATGACTGTAAATTTTGTTTATGCATATGTGCATTTCGACAATTAATGTCTCTTCAGTGCAGATAAAAAACAACGGCAGTAGAATACCGAAGGAACAAGGGAAGCGAT
>MJUU01033848.1:78120-97555 GCA_002080025.1 Modiolus philippinarum | reverse complement strand
CGTTTGGGAGACTTAATAAGAAACGCAACAAAAACAATAAGTCTCCCATCTTCGTTTGGGAGACTTAATAATAACAAAGAAACGGAACAATAACAATATGTCTCCCCGACATTCGTCTGGGGCGACATAATAAGAATTGAGTAAAAACAATAAGTCTCCCCAAACTTCGTTTGGGAGACTTAATAAGAAACGGTGCAAACACAAGAAGTCGCCAAACTTTGTTTGGGCGACTTAATAACAAAGAAACGGTACAATAACAATATGTCTCCCCGACTTCGTCTGGGGCGACATAATAAGAAACGGAGGAATAACAATATGTCGTCCCGTCTACGTCTGGGCGACATAATAAGAAACGGAGGAATTACAATATGTCGTCCCGACTACGTCTGGGGCGACATAATAAGAAACGGAGGAATAACAATATGTCGTCCCGACTACGTCTGGGGCGACATAATAATAAGAAACAGAGGAATAACAATATGTCGTCCCGACTACGTCTGGGGCGACATAATAAGAATAATAATAACTAGATTTGCAATTGCAAGCAATAGCTGATGTCGCCGCTGGGTTCCATCTTGTTCGCAGCGTCAAAATCTACCTAGAAACAATTTTCGTTGAAATCGGACAAAGTTGAAATTTTGACGTAAAATGGCGGCCATCTTGGAAATGGTGGCCATTTTGAAATTTTTTTTCACCGTCATGCATAACTTCACATGGTGTTCCAACTGTGTACCAAGTATCAAGTGATTCTGTTCAGGCAACTCTGAGAGCTCGTGTGGACAAAATTATTCTAGGAAAATAAAAAAGTATAATAATAATAATAACGAGTGATAATATGTTTGCATGCAAACACTAGTCACCCAAACCAGATTCCATACCAAATTGCTTTTTGAAAAAATGCTGTGTTGTATATGTATCACCAAAGATTGTAATAATGTGTTTTGAAATATTTGTTTCTATTCCTTATGTAAGAACTAGTGTCATAAACTCATTATCTTTTCGTCTATCAGTGTTAGTAGTACTTTGATTACCAGGTTAACACTTCATTAGTATATGTTCTGGATTGCATCAGAAAGGAAGTTGCGTCATAATGGTTTCATTATTGATTCATTGATGAAANCAACATTCAAAGCTTAATATGTACATATATTGATACTTTAACGTGAAATAAAGCTATAGGGCTGTGACCTTGACCTTTGACCTTCGCCTCATTTTGAAGGTTCAGACTTCCTGAACATTTTGTACGTTGAATGTCTTTTAGTATCTTTAATGGTATTTTGAGCTAGAAGCAAAAACGCAAAATTCGGACATCAAAGTCGGTTTTCGGTCCATAAAACGGAAACGGTTGGTCCGATAATTTTGGACCCTATGTAACAAATGTAGATCTTAACAAGACACAACTTTTTGCCATTACATGTTATCAGCTATCTATTACGGTTTATGAGTTATTACAAAAACAATGTCTAGGGTCAAAGTTCAAAGTGACCAATGACCTTTGACCTTGGCATTTTTAAATGTAACACATATCACCTAAATTGAATGGAAAAGGTTTCAGGTTTCTATCTCTTACCGTTTCCGAGAAAAAAACATGCTAAAAGAGGTGACGAAACTTTCAAGGGGCATAACTCTTGAACGGTGCATCATAGAATTTCGGTCCAAATGTAACGAAGGTCCGTCATGACCTAATAAACATTTTTGCCATAACAATTTATCAGCTGTAATTTACAGTTTTCGAGATATTCCAATCATAAGATTTGAGGTCAAAGTTCAAAGTGACCAATGACCGTGGTCATTTTGGAAATTCAAAGACCTTCTTGCACATCTTGGGGTGGTTGTCTACATTGGTGCCATGTTTCATTAAGTTTGGAATATCCATCTCTGAGATAATGTTTGGACAAAGTTTGAAAAATCCATTGAGGAATAATAGTAATAAGAAGAAACAGAGTAAAAACAATAAGTCACCAAACTTCGTTTGGGTGACTTAATAAGAAACAGAGTAAAAACAATAAGTCACCAAACTTCGTTTGGGTGACTTAATAAAGAAACGGGCAAAGAACAATATGTCGTCCCGACTACGTCAGGGGCGACATAAAAAATAATAACAAAGAAACGGAACAATAACAATATGTCTCCCCGACTTCGTCTGGGGCGACATAATAACTAGATTTGCAATTGCAAGCAATAGCTGATGTCGCCCCTGACAGCCAATTCAATGATTCCAGCTTCTTCGCAGCATCAAAATCTACCTAGAAATCAGATTTCGTTGAAATCGAAAAAAGTTGATATTTTTACGTATTTCGGCGGCCATCTTGGAAAAGGCGGCCATGTTGAAAAAAAATTTCCTCGCATACCCTCCTCCAGATGGTTATCCAACTTTGTACCAAATATGAATGATTTCCACTGAAGCATGATTGAGAAAATTGCAATTTTTGTTGAAATTGGACGAATTTCGAATTTTTCGTATTTTGGTAGCCATCTTGAAAATGGGTGCCACTTCGAAAGAAATTTTACTTGCATGCACCCCTCCAGATAGTGTTCCAACTTTGCACCAAGTATGAATTATTTCTGTCCAGGCATCATTGAGATATAAGCCGGACAAAAAGAGGTGGAAGAAAGAAAGAAAGAAAGCGTAATAATAACAAAGAAACGGACCAAAAACAATATGTCGTCCCGACTACGTCTGGGGCGACATAATTATCACTGCCTTTAGCCAGGTGAGGTAGAAACAGGTCTGCAATGCTAGTAACAATATAAACTAGATGTAACTGTGGCCTGATGGGCCACAAATTGAAACCCCCCGCTTCTTGTTGATGATCCTACCCTGCACAGTTACAGACGTAGAAACGTACCATGGGGGTACTCCAATAGTCCACCGTAACTTTGAGGCAACTTAAAATAAGAGGAAGGCACAGAGAAATCCTTTGATAAGACATAGACTCATTAGAACTATTTATCAGAGAGATGTTTTGCTACTCGATAGGGAAAATGTTGGGGAAACCTTTTTAGCCTACCTTTTAAATTTTCAATATAGACTCTAAGTAGGAGAAATCTACAAAGTGCTGTAACTTTGTTAAAAATTTATGAATCAATCTGAAAATAGGAGGTGCACAAGTACTTATAGTGACTAACATTCTGACAAAATTTGAAAAGTCAATTCACAAAGATTCCCGAGATAAGTTTCTGACAAATTTTCAATATAGACTCTAAGTAGGAGAAATCTACAAAGTGCTGTAACTTTGTTAAAAATTTATGAATCAATCTGAAAATAGGAGGTGCACAAGTACTTATAGTTACTAACATTCTGACAAAATTTGAAAAGTCAATTCAGAAAGGTTCCCGAGATAAGCTTCGGACAAATCTTCAATATAGACTCCTAAGTAGGAGAATCTACAAAGTGCTGTAACTTTGTTTTGTTAAAAATTAATGAATCAATCTGAAAATAGGAGGTGCACAAGTACTTATAGTGACTAACATTCTGACAAAATTTGAAAAGTCAATTCAGAAAGGTTCCTGAGATAAGCTTCGGACAAAAAATGTCTACGGACGGACAGACGGACGGACAGATGGATGGACAGACGGATGGACATGGTGGTTTCAGTATACCCCCCAACTTCTTGCGGGGGTATAATAATTATCACTGCCTTTAGCCAGGTGAGGTAGAAACAGGTCTGCAATGCTAGTAACAATATAAAGGAGTAGGGGCGATAAGAGCCTTATTTGGCATGAAAAATAAATATGGTTTAATTCACAGAATTTTCTCATTGAAATATTCTTTGGGTATGTCTTTTCAGTAAACAGCAACAGTTCTCAAATATTGGTGTATGATTACTGAGTTTTTTTAGCATAGAAGATGGGACAAATTGTAGATTTTGTCGAAAAATGACAAATTTGACAAATTTTGACTTCTTTTTCTGTATAGGAAATATAGAGCACATGCATGAACCACAAAAATATTTATATGAGAGGTTCAATTCATTTGTACAAATAAGTTGGTAAATTATCTAATTGGTTCTTGAATGTGCTCGATATTTCCAGTGAGAAAAACTATACGAAAATCTGCCAAATTCGGTATGTTTCTATGAAAATTCTCAAAAGTAGCCTTTTCATGACGTCAGAACTGTACCTATTGTGATGTCATTGGTTCTAACTTTTGTATTTTTTCTGTTACCGGTAATAGGATCTCAACTTTGAAACGAACATGAAATAAAATCTTGAGGTGCAACTTAGAAATTCCCTGGAATCTTGGGCCAAATCAACCCCTTATCACTGCCTTTAGCCAGGTGAGGTAGAAACAGGTCTGCAATGCTAGTAACAATATAAATTATCACTGCCTTTAGCCAGGTGAGGTAGAAACAGGTCTGCAATGCTAGTAACAATATAAATTATCACTGCCTTTAGCTAGGTGAGCTAGAAACAGGTCTGCAATGCTAGTAACAATATAGGAACAATGTAAGACTAGTCATTTTGGTTGAACAGACACACAAAAAAAATGAAAACTTTAGAGAATCAGCATCTTGAAGCAGGGCCTTTAAAATTAAGTCTTAAGGTACTTCATTTCAATTTTGTACATTTTTATCAATGCCTTTTCATTTTTATCTGACAGATGTACACAATGAGTAAGATTAAGTTCAAAAGTTTTTAAGTGTATCAAACTTTTGCATTTTCAACTCCAAAATCTCAAATATCCACTGCGACAGCTAGAAATGAATTCATTAAACTAGAGAATGTGTCTGTAAGACTCAGATGTCCCTTCAAAAGATTTATCGCAAAGAATAACCTCCTATTAAAATGTAGGTCGAAGCCCATTTATTGTCATAAATTTGGGCAGTATTCATCATCAAGGCAATTAATTTGATTAAATATCATTGTCCTATAAAGTGTAGTTGTTGAAAAATGGACTTGAAGGCAAACCTTAACCAAATTCACTGAAGCGTAAAATGTAGGTCAAAGCCACCTTATTGTCAATGATTTGGGTAGTACTCATCAAGGCAAATACTTTGTTGAAATATCATTGTCCTATAATGTGTAGTTGTTGAGAAATGAACTTAAACGCAGAACTTAACCAAAGTCACTGAAGCGTAAAATATAGGTCAAAGCCACCTAATTGTCAATGATTTGGGTTGTTCTCATCAAGGCAATTAATTTGATGAAATATCATTGTCCTATAATGTATAGTTGTTGAGAAATGAACTTAAACATAAAACTGAACCAGTCACTCAAGCATGAAATATAGGTCAAAGAGTCAAACTACCTAGTGAACTATGTAGTACTATCAAAGATCTACTTACGGACCTATTATCATTGTTCTACCTCTTACAGTTTCTGAGAAATGGACTTAAACACAAAACTTAACCGGACGTAAGGATGTACGGAAGGATGGACAAGGGTAACACTATATGCCCCTTCCACATTTGTGGGCGGGCCATAAAAATACTAACACAAATTAACATAATGCTTTTATTTTGTTTTGTAAAAAAACACCAACTTTTCAAAATAAGTATTATATCCTTAACATAAGTTCTAAGACCGTGCACAAATAACAAATGCAATATACAAAAGATACCAGTATATTACTGATTGCCAAATATTTCAATGTAGGAAAATCTTTAATGATAGTCTCAATGAGAAATTAATATTAGCATGTTTGTAAGCTATATTTGTTCAAGTAGTAAAAACTAAGCTTCCTTTAGTTTAAAGTAATCAGTAACATTTAATGAACCATTTTAAAGCTGATTTTTTACATTCTTGGTTGAAATTTTAACCTTTTATGGTAACAATAGGAAAGATGATATTTATAAAATAATGTTTAAATTAGAACAAAAGATAGCAGTCTTTAGATCTTGTTGATAATCGTTTTGTAGTTTCTATTCCTTACGGAAATTGTATTCATTTGAATCAACCCTTTTAATTATGACATTTTATTACAATAAATTAAAGCAATACACAGTCATGACATATCAATTAAGCATCCTTTCTCCTGGACTTTAAGTCTCAATAAAACTCCTATTACTGTACTCGGATATTACCACCGGAAACACCAACATAAACAAAATCAAAACCTGACACATATTGACATCCTATTCAACAGAAATTGAAATATGTTCGCTTTGCAGTAAAAAGTAAACTTTCACAATAGAGGACTACAAACGGCTTAATTGAATAAATATTTTTCAACATGATGATATCTAGAAAAAGAATCGTCTGTTTGACAAGTTCTGTTTTAATGGCTGGTTTCGATGAAATAGCCTTTTGATTTTGACGTTGCTAACAAGTGGCACCAAGCGATGCATATAGAATACTATTTGTCTTGCTAATGGAGGTTAGATGACTGAAAATAATAGAAAACTCGCCAACTTCCTACAAACATTCATTTGGTTATAATACCAGCATCAGGTAACCTTTCATTGGGGAATATACAAAGTGAAATGAATAATCACACCTGAGACCAAAAACGTCACTACGTAAAAACATTAAACTTGTTGTAATCACTCAGACCACCTGTTAAAATTAAGGCATATTATTGATACTATTGAAAATGTCAATTAACGTAACAGATATTAATTTGTAGAATTGAGGTAAAACGCATTAAAACACTTTTAAGAATTGAAATTTAAAACTAGTTTTATACCCCACATAATTGCAGAGCGCTGTTATGACTTTCGTCTTTTTCTAACAGGTAAAAATGTCGCTATTCAATTTGACAAGAAAGCTATCTTATTCTATCACATTACCAAGAGAGAAATTTCCAGTTATGAAGATTAAAGATTAAAAATAATCCCTATAAATTGACACTAAAAATTGATTTCTGCAAAATAATGTGATGGCAAATAAATATAAAACAAAAGTTTCTGGAGTGAACTATCGTTTTTTCTGCCTCAGAACATTTCTCAATCAAATGTTATAAGGAAAGCTGATATGATGCTTTACACAAACTTCATATAAAATGCTAATTTGCCGAACAGTGAGAAATTTTTTTTTTAAATATCAGCTGTCCAATATAACCTTTGAACTTTAAAATGTCATTCAAATTCCTAAGCCAAAACTTTGCTATGAACTCAAAACATACAGATTGAGCAAGTTTTCAGGTAAAATATGTGAACAGGTTAAAGTCACTTTCAACTGAAGTCTTAAGTTAAAGCTTGATTATCAGGTTTTAGACATAATCTGTAACTTAAATTCCTTATCTGGTGCTTTTTCAATCTAAAAGTAACATGCAAAAGTATATAAATATTATGCTTATATCACAATCACTAAAGTTAGATATGGCACTCTAAAACATGGTTAGGTTTTACTATAGACCATAAGTCTAATCCCATTACACATCAAACATAAACAAAATAAAATGCTGCCTTAGTCATGGACGAGAAAAATCGGGAAAAACAGAGTTCTTACAATATTTTTGGTCATTACTTCAAACTTCAAAATCAAACAAAAAATAAAACAAGAAACAAACAAACAATTTCAAAATTAAATAATTTCACAGTGATGATTTTGTTCTTTTTGTTGACAAAATTTGATTTTATACTATAATTCGAAAAGTAGCAATTTTTTTCACACTTAAAATCTCAAAAATATTAAAGATTTTTTTGATAAATTGCCCAGACATATTCATGGTATACTCATTAAATTATCAAATAAAATAACATTAAGAGGTAAAACAAAAGTCAGAAAAATATATTTACAAATAAATAATATATAAAATGTATAACTCAACAAATCATGTTGTATCATTCAACAAAATGTATCAATTTGTCACATTTACTTCCAAATTTTATATAGAAAATCCATTAATAGTTCTAAATAAAATAGGATTTAGATATCAAATTTAAAAAAAATACTAAAAAATGCCCTCTTAGCATTCAAGAAATTTGAAATGTGTAGTATCAAAAAACTGTCAGAAAAAAATAGCAGTTAATGGATAACAAGAATGTCTATGGCCAAATGATATTAATTATATCAGTAAATACTGTTTCTAAAAATTTTCCTATATTATAATGTTATCTACTGACTAGATATTTGTTTGTTTTGGCATCAAAAATTTCATTGACTTACTGTAATACAATTCATGATTGCATTTTTCTATTTCAAAGACCATAATAGTATTATATTCATATAAAAACATAAATTTTTAAAACAATTTACAATACCCTGCAAAATGATTAAAAGTTTGGACTTGAAATACAATGTTTTAATTGTATTTTTATATACACTGATTGGGTATTAGCAGTCTTGTATGCTGTGACAACAACAAAACACTGTTATTCATAAAATGTCATGAAGCAGTAATTGCTTCTACACTATGAGATAATGATGAAGGTGGACTCATTCCTGGAGATGGACTCAGGTAATGGACTGGTTTGGTATAATTGTCATTATTGTCCTGGTCCGACTCCTCGTTTATGTTATCTTTGATCTCATCTTCATCACTGCCATTGTCACTGCTGTTACAGCTGTTTAAGCGGAGATGATTTGGACTTGGATTGTCGTATGAATTCTGATGACTGTATAAGTTACTATGATTGTCAAATGAGTTCAGCTGATTGTCATAAGAGTTGTTCTGATTATCAAACGAGTTGTTTTGATTGTTAGTACTATTTATTATGCTTAGTTCAATTTGTTCCCGAACTTCCTGAGACAGGGTACTATCATCTAAGTTTTCCAATCTATCATGGCTGAGAACAGATTGATGAGTGTTTTCTAGCAAAGCGTTATAGTCTATATTCATCCCTGATGGGATGCAGTTGCCTGTTTTCCAATGAGTTTTGAGTCCACTAGCACTAATGTATTTACGGTTACACTGAGGGCATTCATATGGGCGCTCATTTGTGTGGAGTCTCTTGTGTAGTTTTAGATGCACGAATTGAGTAAATTTTGCAGGACAGAGTTTGCAATGAAATGGTTTTTCACCACTATGTAGACGCATATGTGTCTTCAGATTACTTGTTGAGCTGAATCTTTTTCCACACACTTGACATTCGTGTGGTTTTTCACCAGTGTGTACCAAGTTATGTTTCTGTAAATGAGCAAGTTGTGTAAAACCCTTGCCACATGTCTGGCAAACAAATGGACGTTCACCGGTATGTGTTCGTAAATGTACTTTTAAGTTTGACAGCTGTCCAAAAGATTTTGAACAGACATTGCATTCATAATGCATTTTTCCATCTCGCTTCCTCAAAGGATAAGGTAATGACCTATGACCTCTGCTTTCTAATTTTGGTTTACTAAGATTAAGTACTTGGTCTGGTTGTTGTGTCATGGGACGGAATGGTTGTGTCATCTGCTGTGGAGTTGCCATTGGGTGACCTGGATGAAACTGTGGATACATCTGCCAAGCAAGTCCTGGATAAGGTGGAAATGGGAACATTCCAGGCATTGGATACATACCAGGAAGGGTTGGAGTGGGAAAATACAGTGGTGGTCCTGATGATGGAAGTTTTGCCATGTTTCCTGCCATCATTTTGTTGAATTCCTCAGTACGACTCATATACTGTTGAAATGGATATTTCTCCATCAGTGGACTAGGTGGCATAAATTTGAAGAATGGATTAAATTGAGACATTTGATCAGTAGGCTGTTTATCGGGAAACTGTTCTATTTTTACTTTGTTTTCATGAGCTGGGGTGATCTGAGGTTTTGTGTCTGCAACTGATTTACTGTTGAATGGAAAAACACTCCCACCATTGAACATTTTGTCTGGAATTTCTTCACCAGTTTCCTTCATTTTCTTCAACAATAAATTTTCAATAATACCAGAATTTTTCTTAGGTGTACTGTGAGCCATTTGTCTGTTTTGTCCTGGAAATATACTCATAGGACTGTTTTGGATGGGTGATATTTGTTCGTTTTCTTTTCCACTGTCATACTTTGTTGGTGTTTCCTCTCCAGATTTGTTCTTTTCATTCTGATGATCACTATCATCACTTGTTGGACTACCATCTCTCTTATGCATACTATAATCAATAGCATATCCATCATTGTGACTGTAGTCTGTTTCTACCATACATTTATCCTTTGGTGACCTCTCTAATTCAGGTTTTATCTCAGGAAGAACCTCTTTGAAGACTGGTCTATTGTGACAAATAGGTAGAAAAGGTTTTGGCATTGGAATCTGTCTCTCCAACATCTGCCGCCCTGCAAAATAAAGAAGGAAGCTTTAAAAAAAAAATTGATCGATCTCTCCCCAATGATCCTTTATATGACATACTTCAAAGTTTATCATTTCAGAAACTAAGGATTGTGCTATTTGATAGTATACACAATTCATGTACCAATAATCGAAATATTTTGGTGAGCACTTTACCCACAATATGTTATTTTCTGAAATAGTATATTACAACAAAAATACCGATTCAAAATAACGCAAGTCAGAAATTGTGGAAATACTAAGGCATGAGAATGCAGCAATACTTCTAAAGAAGAATTAATCAAACTTTTCAATTTTTTTTCACTTTCTTTGTGCATGGAAAGGCCCTGTTGTCAATTTTATGTCCAAACATCATATTGACACAGGTGCCGAGCATGAACACACTTAGCGATTATATCAGACTTTTCAAAAAAACATATGACAAAATAAAAGGAACCCTTGACAGTGTTTTAGATTATTAAATAGATGAAGTTTCAGTTAGTCAAGTAGCCATGCAATCAGTATACAATAACAGCCAGATCTGAGTGAAACAGAAATGATAATATCGCATGGTACTTATAAAATCACTTTTAAGTGGGATTTATATAACTGTTTGTTTGCTTTATTAAAGAGCACTGGGTGTTTTAATTCAAAAGACAGCACTTGACATTAAATAGGCAAGTTGTTAACAGTCAATTATATGATGGGTTCAAAGAAATTAATGGGCACTTCCTTTATTTTCAGTTTCACTTCAGAAAAAGAATGATCTTGGTGCACCCTTATATGATGGGCACAATTTAGGTTGGAGTTTTGTAATTAATTTCAAATCAATTTTTTTGACGCTATCAGACTTGAATGACAACTTCACTCTAAATATTTAGGCTTTATTCACACTGATGATGCATCTGTATACAAAAACGAAGTTAGATTACTCAGAATTATGAGGGCTAATTGATGTTCAATACCAGTACTTCAATATTTTGTTTACAAAGCCTCCTGTTTCGTAATGGACATTTTACCAACATAACATATGTTGTTTTCTCTTATATTTACATTAAAGTGTTTACAATGGTGCAATTTTCATTTTTGTTTTTGTGCTTACAAAAGATTTTCTGCATTTAATGTTGAATCCAAGTATGAAAAGGAACAAAACAGGATATAATGATACTGTATTTTATGATCTTGGGTAGTCAATCATGTATTTTACTGTTGCAAATTAATTTTTCCTGTGAAACATTCATGTGAAACATAGCTGGAAAACAATTATTTTTCCCACATTTACAACTGTGAATTTTTGTTTACTCCCAAAAACAAGAATTAGCAATACAACATGACTGCACTGAATCCTTATATTTATCATTTTTGTGAAAAATGCTATAAATTCCAAACGTGGCAAAACATTAAAATTAGACTTTTTAGACTATGCTGAACAAATTAGAATGGAGGTGTTTAGAAAGGAAGTATTGGAATAAGAATTCAGAATCATTATTATCCATTCATTAGTAATATCTTCACTGGTGTTTTCATATTTTTTAACTTATCAAACCATTGTTAAATGAGAATTTTTTAGACCTCAAATGCCAATATTATGTGAGCTTTCCAATGGTTAAAATTGCCAATAGTATAGGTGTTTTGGTTGGATAGAAAGGCAAAAACATTTGCTGGTAAATTAAAATATTTTTGGTAAGAGATGAACTTATGTAAGTCCTTTTATGTTTAAAGTGACCTTTTAAGGAAATCCTTAAGTATAAGTTTTAGATTTATTGCACAACAAACCCCTTTTTGTGTTTTTTTTAATACTATATCATTGTTGCATTGTTTCATTGACAATAATAAATTGTTTCATTGTTTTGATGTCTGCTGCTTTGAAACTCACATTTAGGCCATGACAAAGTAATTGATAGATTATGATCCCATATCATAACTTGTACATGTCTTTAAAGACAACTAACAAGAGGATGATAATTTAACTTTACTGATGTACTTTTACATAATCTTCACATAAATATATAAATAATGGAAAACTTTTACATATACAGAAGAAAAATCAAATATTGATGATAGCGACTAAAATAAAATTAAGGAATGTTATTTGTATAATTACAAATGGGTAATAAAGCTACAGTGATTTATAATATTGATAGTATCAGCTTTGTAATTATGTTGAATTAAGCCACAATCTAACTTTTACAGTTTGATGATTTTTGTATTTTAATATCAATTATAAAATTGTGGCATTTTTGTTAAACAAAGATGGACAAATTATTATGACCTTACACAGACTATCATAACCCTAAAAAAAGATGCATTCTGTGAATATTTCCCCTCAAACATCTGTGATTTTACTTTTTAATGATGATATTACAAATCTTTTTCGCATCAGAGAATTTAATGATTTTAAATAAAAGGTAGTGTTGTGTGGATTTGATATAAATTTTTTCTGACCAAACATTGGAGAATGATTTTGAAGAGAAAGTTGTCAAAGCCCATAATTAGGGTTGTGGATCCGATTTCACGACACTAGAGTATGATTACAGTTAAGCATGCATTACACGCCATCCTTCGATGACATTGTATATAATTGATATTAAAAAGTATAAAACTTGTATTAAAATATAATGAAAGTCTGGTACTTAATGGTCCACGTCCAATTTATACAAAGAAATAAATTAACGTCTTGATTGTAATAAGTTCAAAATTACACTCATTACCTTACTGGGATAAACATTTGAACACCAGCTGACATGTGTTACAACTATACTTTTTTTATCCTTTTGTAAATTTTGAGTTTTCTCCCCCCAAATCAGAGCATGTAATTGTTGCTTTTTTTCAATAGTAAAGACAGGTGAACATATTACTGAAAGCTACTTCATACTGTCTCCTATATAATAAATATTAAAAAAAAGATGAAAACATAAGATAAACATATATGGTATTATACATGAATTCTTGGGCATATTGAATTGCATACAGGAAAAGTTATTATTCTAACTCAACTAAAAACAAGCTTCTAAAAAAATGTACAATATCTCAAGTTTCTATAAATTTTTATTGGACATCACTTCAAATTTTTTAATCATTAAACCAATCCTAAAAAAATAAAAATAACTGCATAGAATTTCCTGAGATACATTTTCATTAGTGCCATGGGTACAAATAAGGCCATTTATAGTGATTTCATTAACTTATTTCAACTCTTTTTATTGTCTTTGAAATTCCAAGACAAACAAAACACTCAGGAAATGAAATCGCTCTTAGCTACTACAGTAGAATTAATGAGACACAAGTTCCTACACAATTCATTGCTTTCACCGTATTTCATAATAAAAATTAAAGAATCAGGCATTCTTATATTAATGTGATCAGAATGTCAGTTTTCAACAGTATCAGTTTCCCTAGCTTTGACGTCTATAGATATAAGAATAGCCATCATCACATTTCAATAAACAGAGACAAAAATATTGTAATTAATAAGATAGTAAAAACATCAAATTATGTCTTATGACATTGTGTCACTCCAAGCTATAGTTCTTTCATTTTTTCTGTGAGATATAATGGTGTAAAAATTATTCTTTCCTCAAGATCTGCAGCAAATCACAAGAGAAGAATCATATTTAAACTTCCAAACAGAGATTTCCCATATCAGTTTTATCATATTCTGATAAAAGATTCATGACAAGGAATTTTTGTTGATTTGATATATTCTCTAAAACAACTTCGAAGACCTTCCATTTTTTATAGTGAATTTTTTAAAAACATAAATTAAAGTAAAAAACCACTAAACATCGGAGTATTTCTGCAACATTATAATTCCCTTTATTCACACTTACAAAAATTGCCTTCACAAATTTTTCAGCTAATATCATGAACCATAATTTGACAATTTTTGCATTTATTTTGCTGTTGATGTTTTCAAAGATGCAATTGTTACTTTTACTGGATTTGAGTAAATATAAGTATCTGAGAAAATTGTGTGAAAGTGTACAAAATTTTACATTTATTGTCAAAAACTGGATCTATATCATACAAAAATAGGTCAGAATTGAAGACAAATGTATGTCAGGGCAACTTCAATATAATGAAAGTTTTGACAAATTCATAAAAAGGTCTTACAATCACATCAACAGTGGTAGGTGAATAAGTGAGTGCATACATTTATTATTAGGATCTACTAAATGCTATCAAAATAGCTATGATTTAAAAAATATATACAAACAAATCACTGTGCAATTCAAGTATCAATTATTGCATTTTTGCAATAAAAAGAAAAAAATGCATTAAAAAAAATCTAGATTCACATCCAAGGGTGAATTTTATTCTTATTGTTTATAAAGTACAGAGAAAAATTAGCAAAAACTCTTCATATTTGTTTATGTTGCTGATAAAATTGGGGTCTAAGGGGATGAAATTTTTTTTATGGTCTAATATTGAATTTTTAACAATTTATACGAATAAAAAAACACGAATATAAATAAATAAAAGTACTTACGCCAAGTTTGTAGCATCTCCTCCCCTGTAAGGGGATAGTTGAGACGGTCAGCATATTCTCTGCAGTACCACACCATTAGTTCTGTATTAGGAGGAATGGGTTTTGTTGTATAGAAGTAGATATTGAAGTCTATTTGGCAGGCTATAAGATTCTGTTGAACTGTGTTATAGGAGAAGTTTACATAATGCATCCAACTGCTCTTAGTAATGTCACTGTTATCAATATACTGGTATACTGTGTTGTTTTTAAAAACCTGAAAAATTAAAACATTAAAATATAATTCCTTTTTATCAAACAATTACTTAAGTTACAATTTTCATGCAAAAATAAAATAAAAATAAATCAATTAAATTCTGAAAAATGTAA
Organism: Modiolus philippinarum; assembly: GCA_002080025.1. Classification (NCBI taxonomy): domain Eukaryota; kingdom Metazoa; phylum Mollusca; class Bivalvia; order Mytilida; family Modiolidae; genus Modiolus; species Modiolus philippinarum. The sequence goes on along the minus strand of MJUU01033848.1, from coordinate 82,577 downwards.
AACTAACCTTAAATACAGTTACATAAATATTACATAAAATTTCATTTTCAAATCATCATAAACATACAGATATTAAGTTCAAAAAAACAGATGGCATATCATTTTTAAAATCTGATTTCCGATTTTTTTTTTAATATTAGATTATTACATCCATAAAATATTTCTCAAGTTTCCCTACTTTTTCAGATGAAACATATTTTTTTACCAAATTAACAGGTGTATGATAATGAAATAAATTAGCACCTGTGATTATAGACTTCACTGTCTTATATCCATCATACATTTAAACAACTTTTCACTTAAACACAAAAATTAAAAGCAACAAAAACTGTTTGTATCAGTAAAGGGATTTAACACACCATTAGTTCGCAGGTGAAGCCGTGATGATTTGTGGTCACGACCAATCAAATCAGGTGTTACTGTTACCTACAGCAAGCCATTTAATCAACTGCACATAGTTTGCACAAAACTGCCGAGTCTGTTTTCACACAAAATAAATAAAGAATGCAAGTCTGATTTTAATCGAAATTATCTTTGAAAATTTAAATAGGGAAATATTCTGACTTAAACTTCATATTTGATAAAGCTATATAATCTTAATTAACAACTTGAAGTAATTTACATGACCTCGCCTTCATTTAAATTTCATTATGTTCAATTCCAAAGTAAAAAGACTGCTAACAAAGTTATTAGGAAGAGATATGTATCAGAGAAAGTTTACATCACCCCCATCACATAAATCAAGTTAAAATTTAAATATAGACAGAATTTGTTCTTTTATATGAGGTATTTCTATTATCTGGGGACTGATAGCAATAAAATGATCATGGCATGGAAAATTAAATGTTGGGAGTCCAGTCTCTTTTTGATCTACAGTTGAACATGGTATTGCATAATTCTCTTTAATCTGATATTTTAGTCAAATTCTTGGAAAAAAAAAGAGGGCAGAAAAACAAAATTTACTAGTAAATTAATTTCCAATTTTATTTCAATTTCCCCAGTTTTTGAGAAAATAAATAATACAAAGATTTTGATCAAAGTTATAATTCTAAGCAAGCTATTGTCGAATATATATTTACCTTCCAAATAGAAATTCTTTCAGTCTCACTGTTCAAATAAGGTTCTCTGGAGTAAACCTCTCCAACTAATGGTCCAAATCTTGTTCCTCTAGGAATGTAATCTAAACTCCAAACTCCCAAACTCTGTAAAGACAAGACAATTATTGGATTAGAAATCTCTGTTTATAGTAATGGAAGGAAAAAACACAAAACAAATAATATATATATATTTAACTCCATTAATTACAGATGTATGTATCACTAACAAAATCAGATTACGAAAATTACGAAAAAGAAAAAGAATAAAAAATTGAAAAAAAATAAAAATAAGCTATCATACCTAGAGTCAGACTGAAGAAAAATGGGACTGATATAGAAATCCCTGGTTTATATTTACTGAAGTACTTAATCTAGCACCCCCACACATCTTAGTACTGATAGCTAAAGATGATTTTTTTTTGATGAAGTGATTAAATGTATGTAAATTACAACTCAAATTTTTGATGGCATCGGGTCAACCCCACGGCTGTTACAATGATAAGAACAGTAGGATCTCCACAAAAACAAAATCATAAATAAACCATATACTTTTCTATCATTTTTCATGGTGTATTCAGCTGTGTCCATCTTAAAAAAATGGTTATTTGTTTTCTTTCCTAGACGGGAGCTATTTATTTTGAATGAAACAGAATTCTAATATGATACCATGAAAAATATCAATATAGACAGGCAACATCTTGACACGTATCATCCACTTCAAATTATAAAAATATACCAAACATTAGTGCATAAAATAAAAACAAGAAATCTATAAGACAGGAATAAAATCCAATTTTAATTGTCACTAACCTGCTTCAGAACATGTCTAATGCCCAGAAATTTGCAATGTCAACATTCTTTTTAAAACAAATCATAAAAATGTCCGTACCAAAGAAATTGTAAATATCCTGTCTATCAATTCATTAGCAGAGTTTAAATTTCACCTAATTTCTACAATTTGTCTCTCACAAATATTCATTTTTCAAATAAACTTGACCCTATGTTTGTGATAATAATCCCTAGTCATATGATAATTATTGGGCGCCTCAAAAGTTTGTAAAATTGGCCGATCCTTTCACTTTTGAACAAAACTGAATTTCCACAAATTAACTTTAATGTGGTATTTTGATTATGATGGTATAAATAATAAACGGTGGATAATATGCGGAGACTTAATTTGCGTAATTTGTAGATATCTTAGCCTGACCTCCGCTGACAGTTACAATCATTACATGATCAACTGCTTTTATCAACACAATGAGAGTGTTCCCTAAACGTAAACTTATCCACTGATTTTCACAAAAACGATGAAATCTAAAGGTGAAAGTTTGAGAAGAAAATTAAGTAACTGAAGGTCATATGCAATCTATCGCACACTTAAATCAAATGATTAACGAATACTTATCAATAATTTTCTCCTGCTAATATTTTTTCACCAGGCTTGAGGTGTATAATTGACACAAAATAGAGTCATATCATTTGATCATCTTACAGACTTGTCAAGAAAGTGTTTTGATCTTATGATTGTCCACAAATATTTAAACTTTCAAATCAAAATTATAAGATCAATTTTTATGACTCAAATTTGAAAAATTTTAATTTTTATCTTATTACAAAGAGATAGCAATATTTCATTCACAATTACAATGAATATAGTAGGTAAGATAACTAAATCTGCAGAAAATATCTGGCCTAAATTTATTATCTGGCAAAAATTATGTGATTTAAATATAATCATTATAAAAAGTTTTTACTAAAAAATATAATCAGTTGGTCCATAAAACTGATCAGAAAAAAGAATGTTTTACTCTAACCAGGGTTAACATTGGGTATACTCTATCCTAATAATCATAGCTTAACTATATCCATGTTTATCTATCTTACAGCCTTGGAGTAACTAAAGCTTCATTTCAAACAAACCTAGAAAACTGAATTGTCTAAAGAACTAGACATATAGTGCAAGATGACTTCTCTTGCAAAAGGAATAGCCAAATTTGTAGATTTCAAAATTCTTTTGACTAATATTAATAAAGAAATAATCTATTAATTATAATTATTTGATTCTGCACCATGGCACATTCTTTAAAAAATAAACATAGAAGTTTGCAAAAATTCAACTTCTATAGATGAATGCAATCAATATAAGAGAGATATAATAAAGTATTGACTTATTATTATGTTAAAGGACTGTTAAAGTAGGATGGTATAGAATTTTACATAGACTTAAAATAAAGAACAATCATCCACTGATTTTATGCTCATTGCTCACGAGTGACTTCTAGTTGTCTCCCCTGCTAAAAAAAATACTGAAACTGAGTCAAAGTTTTGACCCTTCCTCCATCATTCCAGTAGAGAAAAATAAATAGAAGAAATTAAAAAAAAAACACAAAATATGATTTTCTTATGGAAGGATATTATTTAGATAAAAGAATTCATTTGCTGTGAATAAATGTGATAACTCCTTTAATAATAAGAGTTTCAATCTGAAAGTTTATAATAGATTATTTCATGCAAAAAAACGGTTATCAAACAAACATCTCTTTACTAGTTTTTGAGTAACTTGGTTCCGAAAATTAGTTATCAAACTGATCATAGTTAACTGACCAGTCAACGGCCAAATTTTTATGCGTAATGTTTGAGTTAGTTCATTATCCCCGCACTTTCGAAGAAAGTTCGGGGATAATGTTATACCCTCCGTCCGTCCGTCCGTCACACTTTTCTTGTGACTCAAACTCCTCCTACAATTTTGGATTTAGGGATTTAATTTTGTTGTAGAATTGTTGCATATAGTCTACAGATGCGCAATAAGCTTTCGGATTTTCAATATTGGACTTGGTGCAAACAAGAGGCCCCATGATGTCAATTTTTACACCTGTGGCATGTGACACAAACTCCTCCTACATTTTTGGGTTTAGGGATTTAATTTTGTTATAGAATTGTTGCATATAGTCTGTAGATGCGCAATAAGCTTTCGGATTTTTTATATTGGTCTTGCAAACAAGAGGCCCCATGATGTCAATTTTAGCAAAGACCCAAAGATGTGGATTAGACACATGTGGCATGTGACACAAACTCTTCCTTCATTTTTGGATTTAGGGATCAAATCTTTATGCAGAATTGTTGCATATAGTCTATAGATTTGCAATAAGCTTTTGGAATTTTGGTTGCGGTTCCAACTTTGGTAAATTTCCTGAAAATGTCAAAGACACATATTTTTTTTTATTTTGGCATATTATCTTATATTCTGACAAGTGTTTGGTAAAAAACAAAATTCTGATAACTTAGGATTCTGAAAGGCGGTTCCAATTTTGGTAAATTTCCTGAAAGTCTCAAAGACCACTTATTTTTTGGAATTCTACC
>MJUU01033848.1:43226-67901 GCA_002080025.1 Modiolus philippinarum | reverse complement strand
TGTTGTTATATAAAATAGAAAACAATATGCATGTTTATCAAATTACTCGTTTTTTTATATTGCGTCTAGGATCAACGCGCCTGTCGAGCAGTAATTCAATTGTCAAAGATGAAAATAACATTTGTTTACCTGTGACATGTGTATTGTATATATTTATAGCAATGAAATCAACATGCATACGAAATTACACAATCCGATTATTTTCACATATTATGGAATAACTTAATACATGCAGATGTATGCAGCAGTTCTTTGGATGACTACAAAGTTTTGCCATGTGTAGATTTTCAGGGCTTTTGAGTTTCAGCTCCATTCAGCTCCATCGGAGCTTTGATTTAATGATTAGTCAAGTAGAATTTGGAGTCATCATACAAAAGTAAAAAAGCACAGATGTTGCTGCCATTGCCAAAGACTGCCCTATATCATAATATACATATCATAGCAGTAGCTGATAAAACATACATATAATACCAATAATACCTAATTATACTAATTAAGGTAGATCGACACTAATACACGGCGCATTCGATTGGCACATTTGTGTAACACGAATCGGATGCGGAATTGACTTGATTTTTCAAGCTGGAATAATCCTGTATTGGCCTATTCCTTGTGACGTCAGAATAGATTGACATACACTTTCCCGCCAATTAGCTCCCTTTACCCCTAAATATTGTCTATTTCGTAAACTATATCAAATATCTTTCTTAATCGAACGGTGACATGTAGATTTTTTCAGCGTAACAGATAGCTTAAGTATATTTCTCTGAAATATCAAGAAATAAAAAAAATCTGTCTGATATTAATTTTATATGAAAGATGAACAATAAGCATGTTCTCACAGTTCCCTATATATTCTTTGTAAATATTGCTGAAAAATACTGATTTTGGCCTGATTTTCAAAGCCAGATAACAGGAAAAGATGATCGGTGACATATCATTTTTATTTTATTTTTGGAACATATAGGTTAAGACCTACAAAATATCTTAAAATAAAAAAAAATCTGTCTGATATTTTTATTAGGATCGAACTACCTTAAGTCTGATTGATTTGTGAATTATAGGTCAAATGATTTGTGAATTATAGGTCAAATTCACCTACTCTTTTATTTATTATCATTTAATTAAGATATCTTCAATTAGAAAAAAATCTTTTTAAACTAAATAAAAATCTAACTACCAATTAAATGAAAGTTGAATGGCAAGGGGTATTTTTCTTCCACTACTAAAATCAGTTTCCCATGCAAATTTGCATTTCAAATCAACATCTTATGTGTAGTTTATTTTCCTTAATTTCAAGTTTTAGAGAACTTGTTCAGACAATTCAAATAAAGGAGGAGAAAATCTCATGATGAAAACAAATAGACAAAAAAATATAGATGTATAAAATTAACATAATTCTGTTTTACTGTAATTTCTTTGATAAAATGCNATATAAACAGTGGTATGGTTGTTTTTTTAAAATGACCGAGATCTAGCCAAGTGACGTCACTCAGCTAAACTTTGTAGCAGAAATGAATAATAAATATCGTTTTTCTCCTAAACCCGTGCGAATTTTTACTTTAAACTTGGTCAACATGTTCACATTGTTACTTAGAGTAAATTAAGGTCTTATTAAAAATTTAGTGAATTTTCCCTTTAACTAAATATCAAAATTGATTAAACACATACCTCATGACCCGGACTGTCTTTTCATTATGAATTTGTAAGATAACAAATTTAACTCTTATATCCCAAATCACAGTATACTGATAACCCAATCAAATAGATCTAATTTTAAATATTTTAAACAAGTGAGTTGCTGTTTTAACATTTAGTGAAAATCTTTGAAGTTCAGTGATTACTACTGATAAAAGATAATTGCTGTCAAAACACACTTTTTCTCTCTTATCTGACCTTCAATGGCTTCTGTAGAAATGGTTTCTACTCATCTTACTTTTAACTTCTTTTTTTTTTACTTGTGCTAATCCTAAATTTACTCAAAAAAGTCTTCAGAAATTATGATCTTGTAGCAATTATTTCCATATTGATTAAAAATACAAATTTCCAAAAACACAATACAGAAGACCAAATTACAGTTCTACTAAAATAAATAATTCTTTTTGATGTATCATAATTTCATTACATGTTTGGAGAAAAAAGTTCTTATCACTTTCATTAACAGATAAATCAGGTGCAGAAATAGAAATTTTCAGATTAGGGAACAAAAATTGAGTTACTTTACTTCAAGAGAAGATGCTGTATGTATTTATTCTACAATATCTGAAGTATTACCTGGTCTGGGTCATAAAAAAGAAAACTAAATGTGAATATATTTATCATGATTCAACAAGCAGGAAAATTTCCTTTGGGAATAGTTGAACTGATTTTGTGTATAATTCTGAGAAGATTCATCTTCACTTAAATTAGGTCTGTTTGATTACATACCACATAAGTTAAAGAATTGACAGAATACATTTTGTATCTGTCTGATGACTGTGTTAGGTTCATTATTCTGCAAAGGTTTTAGATTTGGAGTACATGGTAGCATTTTTAAAAGCTGACTTACTATTTACATTTGGCCAATTATTTGTTGTAAAATATTGGGTCTGTTTGAATGTACATACAACTTGCATTTTATCAATTTTTATGTGATATTTTGAGGGTAACTTTGTTTGTCAGTAAATTGGCACCTGCTACTTACATTTGATCCTGTGTTCTGTGAAGGTTTGAGAGTAAGGTTTCTTGGAAGTGAAGCTTGGGCTCTGTTTGGACATACTCTTTCACAGGCCCTATCATGGACAATATATACACAAAATTCTTCAAAATCATCTTCCTTCAAACTGGATATGTCCCAGTTATCATCCAAGTCTGCAAAATAGAAAATAAACATCACATGTATTTGTAGATTCTTTTATTCAAATATATACCTCAGGAGTTTAAACAGATGTTCTGCTAACAGCAACTCCACATGATGACAAATTAGAAGTTGACATGTGAGCTCAATGTTGGTCTTTTACATCTTTAAGATGTTTATACCTGAAGAATACACCTAATTCTGACTTCTTTTCTCCAGCGCCATGTTACCTTGAACTGATTGAAAACTGGTTGCCAATCTTAGCTGGGCTAAACAGGGGAAATTTATATCTTTTTCTTTCATCAGGTTGGAAATGTCCCCATGGATAAAAAAACGAAGCCTTTTCTGAATATCAACTCCTAAAAATTAAAGTAAGTACATGATATAACTTATTCCTTTTGCTCATTATTGGTTGCAGATGTGATTGACCCCGGCCAACCTTTCAAGACCCCAATATAATATACCAAAATTTTCTGGAATGGAACAGAATTTGAAAAGTTAGAAAGTCATGTATATAGATCATATATTTGCTAACAGAGGTTTTGATTCAACAACCATTATATACATTGGCATAAAACCTCTTCCATTTGAACAAAATATCATGTGCCATTTCTTCCATTAGGTACACTGTCTGTCCGACAAAAAGAGTATTCTCTAAATAAAGTTAAATTCTGTCACACCTGTCAATCCTTCTGCCTTCTTCTGGTACATTTGTATCTCAGAACCGATCGACTTTCTTACAAATTGACCTATCTTGATTGTTCATGATTTGTTTCTGAGAATTTGCATTTGATTAAAATAGTTACAGATATGTAAACATCAAATATTTGTTTTCTTAGTGATAACAATGCAAGGAAAGTAACTAAGGAAACAATCCTCAGTAAATATTTCCTGCAAAGTTTATCTACCCAGAAAGTTACAGAAAATAAAATAGCACCATTTTCCTGCTTTCAAGGCCAATTTTATTTTTATCAGTAAAGGATGTTCATTTCTAGCCCACAGAGAAGATAGAGCTGTATCATAAAGCAAACACTTTCAAAACAGCTAGCCTATACATGAAATGAAATTGTTATCAATGAAAAATAACACTTAACCAATGTCTTGTGGACTTTCAACGTAACTTGTCTGACAAATTTTTACCGTGGAAAGAAAAATGGGTAACCACTCATCAAATTCAGTGTCAGAAGATTGTAATATTTCATATTTTATCTGACTAATGTGTAATTTTTCACTCTTTATCTATAAAACTCCCTGGTTAGAGGTCCAAAGTTATCAGTTTAAGAAGCTATTGATACTAAGTCTGTAACCCTTTCTTCCTGGCCAGAATCTGACACGAAGATAGAAAAAAAAATTCGATTAACTTTACAGAAACTACTCGTCAGTGCACGATTTGAATATCGCAGAAAAAAAATATAAAGAAAGATATGATTATGACATATATATTTTTAAAAAAATTATCACAGGAAACACAGAGAAAAAAAGGAAGCGAGATTGATGATGTGATTTCACACTGGTAGACATGACATTAAAATATCAAAGAAAGCTAAATCGTAATCAGTAGGTCAAAGGAACATCTCTCTCATCTTAAATCTGCCAGCCAAAACAAGCAATTAAACTTCTCTTATGATAACATTTTTATATTTCACTTAAGTTTTCAATCTTTCAATTATGAAAGATCATAATTTGATAATTTTATCTTATCTTTCTGAAGAGTTTTCTATAAAGGGTTTTTACTTTCTAATCTTATATTAACCTGAAAGATGCACAGTTCTCCGCTGCACTACTTCAACTGCAATATAACATTTTCATTTCCAATAAAAATGGCTAAACTAATACTGAGTCAAACTTCAAAAAGATTCATGTAGTATTAAAAGATAGAAAAGAGGCTCCAAGGAGCTACTGTACCACTAAACTGGACTTTGGCCTTCAGATAAGTACAGACCATACAGTCATTAGGTGATGGATACAACCTTGGGTGAGGTATGAACATGATCAACAATTTTTTAAAGGCGACAACACAAGATCTATAGTGACCAAGCATGACCAAGCTTGGTTACAATTTTTGTTCTTGTGGATTTAGTGGAAACTTGCAGGTCTTATGTTATATTATGTTCCACATATAGTTTCGGGAATGGATTTTCTGGCTGTCATTTTTAGAAGACCTATTAAAAAGACGTGTAAATTGATATTTCAAAGGTGGAATACCCAAGGGATACTGTGACCATATTTGGTTCCAATATACAGTAGAAATTTGATGGCTCAAACATTAAAGGGACTTATGTTAACAGTTCCAGCTAGAGGGGTGTTCCAGATTCTATTCAAACTTGAACAAGGGGCCAAGAAAATGGATTTGAGACATCCATAGTGCTGGAGCTATTGCAGTTCCAGCCATCGAAATTCTACTGTATTTCAAAGAGACTCCTTTGTTAAAATATATTCCAACTTTAATGCTGAATGAAAACAATAATCATAATTGTTGATAGGTTCCATATAGGGAGATGTGATGAAAAGGCGAGTAGTTGCAGATAGGAAGATCATTAAAATTTCCATAGGGTCCTATGTCAAACTCTGTTCCTAGCTAGCAGCCATCTTGGATGAGGTATGAGACCAGCAAAGGACTTAAACGATCAATTCGTTTAAAAATGGCCAAGATATTTGAATGGAAAGTTAAACTGCAAAAAGGATGATGGAAAGATGACAGACTCAAATTGTGGCAAAAGTTCACACTAGTTACAGTGAGGTGAAAAAGAGATGGAGGAAATGTCAATGAAACAACATTCCCAAAATCAACAAAAATTCACCAATAAACACATTCGCACCCAGACTTTCAATCTTTTATGCAAAGATGTATTTCCTAAGCAAGTAATGATTTCCATAGTGACTTGATCCTTGCAAACTTTGCCGAGATAAATTGTGACACAGTAATCCTATGAACAAGCTAAAAGACTAAAAAGCTATAAAAGTGGAATCCAACAATCAGTATTCTACAATGCATGCAAATAATCTGAACATTTTCAAGTATGTAAAGATGCTTGTTCATGGGTTAATAAAAACAAAATGTAAAGAGTACAGAAATTAAAGTTTCTAGAGTAAAAATTGTAAAAAAATATATATATATTTTGAAATGTGATAAGGCAAATGTGTAAACAATGATCTATAGGCAAATAAAAAATAATTCCAAATATCACATCAATATAGTACTTATTAGATAAAACCTTGTTATATATTTTTATATATTATATTTAAAACATCTCTGGTTTTATCCATTTCAAAATATCAAATGTTTTTGCCCAGCAATCCCATCTATCATCATTCAAATTTTCCTATAATTCAATATATCTATCTTAAAGAGCACTCAGAACTAGAAGTATGTTTTTGATACAAAAACGAATGTCTCCTCCTGATACATATCTCCCTGGAGATGATTTGTATCTTTATATGTTGCCATTGCATTTGATTTTTACTAAATTTGGTTGAAATCCAATGACAGATGTGGGAGAATTAAAATTAAAAATTCTATGACAAAAAGGAGCATAACTCCCCCAAAAAATTGGCTGATTAATCAGTCCAGACAAAATGCAAAACTAGGCATGATGGTCAACAATCCTGTGAAATTTGGTTGAAATCAAATGAAAGATGTAGGAAAATTGGCATCCACAAACATAATTTTGCAAAATTCTAAATCAAAATGGGGCATAACTCCAACAAAAATTAGCCGATCAATTCAGGGAGACTATATGCACAACTAAGCATGATGGTCAACAATCCTGTGAAGTTTGGTTGAAATCCAATAAAAGATATAGGAGAATATGCGTCTACAAACTTTGTGACAAGACGGACAGACTGACGGACGGACGGATGACAGACGGAAAAGGCAAAAATAATGTCTCCCCAGGGGGAGACATTATAATCATTACTATTTACTACATGGTCTTTGCCAGTGTTTAAAACTAATGAAAAATGCAGAGGAGTCAAAGAGTTCACAGATTTTTATCAAATTAAAAAAAAACTACTAAGAACTTCATTTTTTATATCCATAAAAAATAATAATGTGTTAAGAAAGTACATTAAATGATTTAGTTAAAAATACAAAAAATAGCAAAGGAAATTAGAAAAAAAACAGTCAACAAAGCTATAGAACAAGAGGTTGAAGCCAAAGCAAATACAGTATGGCAAGGTCTATGATCATAAATAAGTACACATAGTGGCATTCATCTTAGCTAATCTATTCATCTTAGCTAATCTATTTCAAAATTTTATGATTATCAATATGAAATGGAGAAAATAATTTTCCTTATGTACTTTATATAAATCATTGTATTAACTAAAATGACAACTTGTCATTAAAATTGGACAGAAAATTTGGAAACACCTCAAATTTTATTACTAAAGGAATATTTTTGTCATTTCTCCTGAAAGTTATATACAAAGATCATATGTATTCTATGAAAATCAGAGATATAAGTGTTTATCAAGAAAGTTATGTATCTGTCTCTTTAACTCGTAATGGGGGACAGACGGGTCAAAAACTTGCCTGGAATGGTGTCCAAAGCTGGACAGCAAGCAGCCTAATCAAAAACATTAGGTTCAAACATGTGATAAAGAATGTTTTGTTCTCCAGATTGGTTCATATAATAAGAAACTCAACTCTGTAAAAATACGTTTGTTCATGGGGTTCCAATTTCGTGGATTTCATGTTTCATTAACACCACAAATTCAGTCGCCAACGAAATGCATATTTTCTGTTTAGTTTTAATTTACCCACGAAACAGTGATATTTATGAAAACTAAGTGGTTACAACCAATAATAAAAGTACTTCCACAGTACTTAGTGTTGACTAGTTTTGTCTTATTCATTACAAGATTCGTTCATAAAATCATGGAAAAATATGTCTTAATGTTACTTTAATTCTCAAAATATACTTTTTCATGAAAAAAACTTTTTTTCCCAAAAATTTTTTTCTCATAGCAAAAGGGAGCTTCCTTTGATCAAGTCCAACTTTGAGTAAAAAATCAAAATAAAATTTGAGTAAAATTCTGTGGAGGAAATCTTGAGTACGACATAAAAAATGCTGACAGACAGACAGACGGACAGATGAACAGACAGCAACCAGGCTGATTACTATAGGGCCCGCCATTTCATGGCTGTGCCTTAAAAATCTCTATTTTCTACAATCAGTGGAACTACGTTTATAACTTGGTCACCTTCAGCTTTGAAGTACATGATCATCTAAGTCTTCTAACAGATATACCGTACACACTTTTAATTCTTTTGAAGTTGTCACTCTGTAACAAAGTATTTTTTGGAAAATCAACACAGATGGAAGATGCATTATTTTATTTAAAGCTTTTTTAATGCTTTTTGTGCTGATCAATAGAATCAAAAGCTGTTATGCATTGTTTTTCACAGATTTTAAATCTTGGCCTCATACAGACAGCTCTTCTCTCTCTCTTTAAAAAAAAAGGTGGTGACACATAAAAATAAGGGGCATACAATATTTACTTTTTATGTGTGCATACAATATTTTCTCCTTAGGGTGTGCAATAGTTCCAGTTACTGATGAGTCTGAATGTAGGAAGAAAGGTCGAGAACCGTGACATTCCAGTATAGGACAGAGTGAAATATACTTCCTTAAGGTATACCAGGTCCTTCAATGATATTCTTTTTACATCTACACATTCCCTTTGCAATACATAAAAGACTATAAACAGTATGTCACATAAATCATATGCAAATTATCTGACAATTAAGTCTGAAAGAAATATAATTAATAAGGCTAAACTCTGTGCTGTAAATGATACTTAATGTTGCCTTTTTTACGTCTAATACAAACGTATATTCATTTTTCAAATCAATGATGAAGTTTGAACAGTATGTACTTTATTGATGCGGACACACTTTTTGTTGCAACTCCGGAGATGTTATCAATTAAATAATATACCAGCTGAGACATAGCTCAATAAATGAAAATTAATAATGAAAATAAAACACTTTGATAAGATAATATGATGTCATTGAGGAAGAAAGCAACAGATTGTTTCACTCATTTTTTACAGTAGAGGTGCAACAGATGTGTATAATTGTTGATCATATTACAATAAAAGTTTAATTGCGATAAACACATTAGACGAATCAAACGAAATGGCATAAATTTTTAGATCTAATTTCTAGACACATTGATTACAACTGTAAAATTATCTTTTGTGGAAATTTGTTTTTTCTTTATAAAATAATTTGATATTCATGTAGATATCCTTTGCAACTACTCGTTTGTAAACAGTCAATAACTTTTTCATCTATTTAGTAGTTTTTGTTGGTTTATGACACCAATGTTTGTTTAAGTCCGATTATAATTTAGCAATTTATATTAAAAAGAAATTGCACATTTGCATCAAATGTTTAAAAAAGTAAGGGCAAAAATGTAAATTCGTTTTTCATTTTTTTTTTGCAAATTATAGTGAAAAATACTGTACATTTTGAAAAAAAAATGACCAAAAAATTAGCAAAACTAAAAGTAAATCAAGGCTGAAAAGTCAGGACCAGAGTTCAGAAGGATGTAGGTTTTTTATTATGGCCTTAACAAGAAATAAGGATTTAAGATTAAAAAATATTTAGTTATAAATATAAATTTTATACAAAAAATATATATATTTTGTCTGCCTTTCACATATGCACCTAATGAGAGAGAAATAAACTACTAAAATCTTTTTTTCTGTATTAAACAAAAAATAAAACACGTTCCATTTTTTATGAAGCAAAATACTATAATCAGTTTAAAATACATGTATTTGGATTAGCAATATTTAAAAATTACATCAAAATTCAAACCATATCATGATATAAATTGCAAAAAAAAATCAATAAAAAACATTTTTTGTACTTTTTTCATTAAATTACCAAAAATATGAAATAGTTCTTATGTTTTATTTTATTTATGATTTTGATTAAAATCTTAATAGTTCTAAAATGAAAAGATTTAAACTACAGACTTAGATCTAAAAACAAATACACTGCCACGTTTTCTTTTAAATAAAATGTCTTACTGTTCATCCTAAAATTTCTTCTAAATCCAGGAAAATTTCTGTACAGCATCTTTACACCTGTACAACTACAAACCAATTGTTTTAATACAGGTATGCCTATCTACCTGTCTACCCAGGTGGGCTGGGACAATTTTACAGCACAGCATCTTTTATCTTTTGACATGTTTATTTTATTTTAAAAAAGGAGAAGCCAGGAAAATTCTGTGAAATCAACTTTAAACATTGATTGTATTTTATATTAAACATTTTTGTACATTGATTTTGAACAAAAGTGGGCGTTTTTTTCTCTGATTTGAAACATTATAATGCCTGTCTTCACATCAGAATCCGATCTATAATTCACTCAGTATGAGATCAATTGTCTGAAGCAGAAAATGAAGTTTGGATTGGCTGGTTAAACAACATTAATTAACTGTGTATAATTACAGAGGTTTAGATGGGTTACACCTCCTGGTTATATCTAATGGTTATAGGGGAAAATCAACAGATCGTTGAAAAATAGAAATGTTTTACAATTTCTGATAAACATAGATGAAGAAGTGAAATGAATAAAGAAAACGTTAAATACACACTATGGTAATACACATCCATCTATTATATTTAAAACTGAAATGAGAAATCTATTACATTGTAATCAAACTTTTATTATGATAATAACATTAAACTTTTTTCTTTAATCCTACAGTTTTGACAGATATAAATTTATCAAGTTTTATCAGTGATTTTCACAGTATTTTATCCTAAACATTTATCAATTTTCTATTATAGGAATCATTTTAAAACTCACTAGAACTTTTTATCATGGACTTTAATACTAATTTATTATCATTTAAATACTACAACAAACAAAAAGAGATTCTGAGAGCCAATCCAGGTATCGTGGATAATACCGTTAAATCCCTCCATGCTATAGATTTAACAGGATTATGACCGCAGAAGAAGTCTTTTGTTTCATGCAGTTTTTTTTAAAAAGGCCATAAAAATATGCAGCTATAATTTCCTTGTAACAGAAACAAACAAAAAATAGGCAAACAAATAGGGGAGTACAGATTTAGTTTTGAAAAAATCTGTCATTATTACTGTAAGATGTGGGAGGTGTTTGTACAGGGTTTGGGTCTGAACACCTGTGACTTTCCATATCTTACCCCTTGACTAAAGGTCAAAGATGAGGCCACACAGAAAACAAATATCGTCTTCTGTTTGTTCTGTACTTTGCTTAAACAATGTGGCATTCAAAAACATGTAAAACCCTGTAAAACCTTCCAAATTAATAACTCCTCTAAAATCTGTTACAATTTACTACATGTACAATTAAACACAAATAAAAAAATATCCCCGAAATACCAATAATTGAGCTATATAAATACTGATAATATTGACAAATATAAATAATTAAATATATTGTTATTTGATATTTTTAACTTTTAATTGTAGATATAAAATTTATTATAAATATGTGAAATATTCCAACAATTATTCTACTGTTGTCAATAAGGCAAGAATGTCAAGTATCTGACTTTCTAACTTATTGAGAGAAAATCTGACATATTAATAACTATCCTTGTCATTTTGGACAGTGGGTGGTCAATTCTGGTCAATGATTGGTCATTTTATAACAGTCATGTGATAGGATATATAATACACTAAAAATACAGGTAGTTCAAGGTGTCTAAATTACCCCTTACTGATTAATTACATGCATGTAAAATTGTCTATACTCAATTAAGGTAATATAACTAGGTAAAAATGATTACCTTTGTAACTTAAAATTAAGAGAAAGTTTTTGTAATTAGAAACTTGAGGAAAAAACAAAGTTAAATCATTTACTATTCATACAATATATAATAAGCATTTCAAAACATTCATCATAATTTTCATCTGCCCTATACAAATTGTTATCCCTTTGAACTTCTGCAAATAGTGTCAAATACATGACTTTTTAAAATATAATTATTATAAAGAAAATAATGAAGTTGTATTCCATTCAAGGTCTGATTTCCTATAAAATTTAATTTGCTGAACCTTAACATTAAGAATACAAAATCATATATTTATAAAATTATACAGTTTAACCAGACGATGGATTTCATTTTCTTTTCTATAGAAATTTATTTGAATTTTGTCGCCAGATTTAATAATGCATTACAGCTAAAATTACATGTTATAGAGAGGGAATCAGAAAACATCTTATTGAATGTCATTTTCTATGTTGACTTGATCGGTACATTACCTGCACAAAAATACTAAATCTTTTGCCATTTTCATAATGCCCATCCTGTTCTTTAGCTTTCAGTTAAATCTAGAAAGGTTGACTTTTCTTTCAATAACAAGCAAATATAAATTAATAATTTAGTATCTATTCATAAGAAAAACATGATGTTCCTTTTTGAAAACTTTCACCTTTATATAAACACCGTATAATGATATAAAGTATATGATTATATGCTTCATGGGTAAATATTTAAATACTCAAATTATTTCTTCATAGAAAAAAGTAATTACTTTTCCCCAACTGTTCATTTTCAGTTCTATTGATGAAACATGTAAGATCTTCTGGGCTAAAAACTGTCACTTTGTTGTTAAAATTAAAAAGCAGGGACAAAATATTGTAAATATACGTTGAACAATGATGCAATTGTTACAGCTGGGCTGAAAGCCATTCATCACACTGAAGACTTTAATATGTCACAAATAGAAAGTCATCTAAAATATATTTCAATGTATATTCACTTTCCTTAAAACTGACATATAAATTAAGAAATACCCAGAACTACTGTTTGTCCTTACATAGTATTTGTTGTTCATAGGTAATTAGAGCCCTTGGTATAGAATATTTTGGTTCCAAAATAAGTGTTTTTTGTACAAACCATACCCTTGCTCTTTAAATGATTCCCACAAATTTGGGTTCCAGTGCTGCTGATGAGGAATTAATTTCCGAAATGGCCATACAGCTCATCAAAATTATTGCAGTTGGAGTTAAAATATGTGTTATGGTCTCATGTTCATTTACTCCATATCCTTTTGTAAAATATTAAATGGAAATCTTTATTGTCTATTTTGAACATAGTTGAATGTTCTGAACAACAAAAAGTAACGTTACTATAAAATGGTTCTGATTAATTGACATAAAAAATTATGTTATAGTTCAAAGAACTGAAATATTGTGTTTTTTTAAGAAGACATATCAGAATATGTGTTTTGATATGTTTTTTATTCATTAAGTATTTCAACTCAATATTTGAAAAAAAATGTGTTGATCATGTCAAAATTATTCCGACTCACATTGGTGATATATGCACATGTATTCTGATTATAAGACTTGTTAATGTATTTTGATTCATACCTGTGATGCATGCATTTTGATTTACTCTTGTGAAATAGTTTATTCTGATACATATGTGTGTATTCAAATTCACACATTCTGATTAAATTCACACCTGTGATACATGCATTTTGATGTACACTTGTGAATAGTTTATTCTGATTCATATGCGTGTATACTAATTCACACATTCTGAATCACACCTGTGATGCAGGCATTTTGATTTACACGTGTGAAATAGTCTATTCTCATTCATATCTGTGTATTCAAATTCACACATTATGATTCACACCTGTGATGCATGCATTTTTATTTACACATGTGAAATAGTTTATCTTTTTCATTCATATCCATGTATTCAAATTCACACATGATTCACACCTGTGATGCATGCATTTTGATTTACACTTGTGAATAATTTATTTTGATTCATATGCATGTATTCCAATACACACATTCTGATTCACATCTGTGATATAAGCATTCTGATCGACACATTTATGAAATTTTAAATGATAATAAAACATGGAATAGTTTGAAATAATTAAAACAAATATATTTCTAAAATGGAATTCAAAAGACATGGATGCCTGCACAATATAGATATATCAGCAAACAGGAAGTAGATGATTGAGGGACTTGAAAGAGGAGACACAGTACAACTCATCATACCAAAGCTTCATACCAAATATCAAATCATTCTTGCATACACAAGCTGAGAAATCCTTGACGAAAATTTCAGACGTACGTACATATGGACAAGAGTAAACTTGCCCGTCGCCTAACAGCATAGGCATAATACCCTTCCCATTAAAATAAAGAGATATGAAGTACAGATTTTGTAAACTTAAAAATTGATTTAAATATAGTGTCTGTGTTTTGTTCCAAGAAGTAGTCCACATATTCAGGGGAAAAGTTTGCAATGGACTTTGATTTCTTCTGTCTCATACTATGGACGCACCTATTTGCACTACAGCAAGAAAGTACTAAGATCTTTAATCATATTGACCAGAAAATTGATTGGCTTATAAAGACCTCCCCAACAATTCAGTTTTATCATCTTAAACTAATATTGATGGTGATATTATCAAGTCTATTTCCTTTCAATTCTGGTATTTAAAGATCATAAAATCACTTTCAAAATATTTGTTTGTACAATAATCCATATACACCAGGTGTCTGTGTGATCAGGGTTCAAACCCTGTTTTGTCTACCACAGTAAAATACTTTCACACAGTTAAGGCTTAAAAAGTATTTGAAATATTTCAACTCGTAAATTTACAGCTTTATATATTATACCTATTAAACTGGTTGAAATTTTCAAACTGAGTTTGAAAACGGTCAATATATTCATAAAACAACCAGATGTGTTGTCATAATGATACAACTTTTCCAGCAAAGACGGTCCTAAAAAGAATCAAAGAATTATGACCAAACTTTAAATTGAACTGTACATCATCAGCGTAAACTCACATATCCAATATGAAATAAGTAATACAATGTTAAAATAAAACTACAGATCTGTTATTTCATTAAATTTCAAATAACACCAACAAATAAAGACAAACCTAATTGAAACTTGAACTTCATAACTTATTCATCAATGATAACTCACATACTGAATATGAAGTCAATATCTTACATGGTTTTTAAAGAGGTCAAAAGTTTAATTTCATTAAATTTGTGAGTTCAAAGGGCAATAACTTTTATTAAAACATATGAATCAAAACAACACTTGAACTCATTGTATAACTCATCAAGGTAAACTCACATATCAAGTCAATAGTTCAAGCAGTATGCCAAAAAGTATGCAAAACTGTTTGTTAGGGACATAAAAGAGTAAACCAAAGCTATCATCATTAGCTATTCAAAGTTACTGACTTTTTCAAGAAGGATATATAGTTAATTGTGTTATGTTTTAAGAAGGGTTTAGTTTCCTACCTATCATTCATAGTTGTTCTGAAACAGAATCCAGAACTACTATCTCTAGGCTCATTACGTTGCATTTTTGTTTTTGCTAAATATACCATTTTTTGAAAAGCCATGTCATTTTGAGCAATAACATATTTAATCTGCACTTATATTTCTAATACATAAAAAGATGTATAGTATCATTAAACAAACATTTTTTGGTAAAAATTCTAGCCTTGCATTGATAAAAACTAACACGAGAATTATCTTGTTGCCAAACTCATGTTTCTCCTTACCAGCATGGTACCAAACTCTCTAAACGGTCAATAAACTACCGATTTTCTGAATTGAAACTTCAACAACTTTCAATATCATAGAACCATGGAGATGCCATCGTCAGGTAGGAATCTACCTGGTATCCAAGTGAAACACATAATTCTAACCAATTGTCAAGGGTATGTAAGTGGATAAAAAAAGTATCCAGCCTCGCAAAGCATTATGGCTTCCGCAATATGAATAAACAAAACGTTAGTTCAGGTGTAATGCTTATTTTCTCTTCAATCAAAATGAAACTTTTTTGTGAGGTATAGATAAGGTTTCCGTAGAAACTAATGTATGACTGTATACTGTCACACTTCATGTCACTTCACCTGTAATCATTATGGGACCAATTCTCTATTAGTTTGTGGATTATTGCCTGTTTAAACTAAATAGCAGCGGAACTGCATTGTTTTAAAGAACGCTAACCAAATATTGCAAAATTTTACTTGAGTGAATGAAAAACGTTTGTTTATTGACAAACCACAGGATATTACTAAAAACCTTAGATTAGATACAATATACTTAAAACAGTGATAACAAAGCTCCAACAACCATGAATAAAGTCATAAAATTACAAAAAGCAATGATCATAAATAGTAGTTAATAACTGAATTATTGTATATTTATGATTGTGATATGACACGTATCATATACATCATACTTGTAAAATTACTGTAGATGAAAATCTCAAGTTAGTCCAGACAGATTCCAGTAGGTGTTCACTATATACAGACACACCAGTGCTAAATTCAAAAAGAACATAAAATTTCTATTTTTTCATTTTTTCACTTTTCTCTTTTCTTAAATACATAAATAGTTTTAAAAGCAGTTTGATAAAGTATGAAAATATTTCTGATTATCACCCATTCAATAATGTAGCGACAAAAAGTGGGGTACACTGAGCTACATTTATACAAAAATGGAAAGAATACCAGTATTTTAGAGTTATATTTAAGCAAGGACAAGTAAAAAGAGTGCTATGTACAGGTAAAAATCACAGTTATGGTCAAATAAGGATAGAGATTGTACAAGTTAGGACAAAGCTATGTACAAATAAAATAAGTGAGAATCCAACCATCAGTCTAAAAAAAAATAAAGGGTTATGGTAGAGATTGTATAAGTAAAAACACAGTAATGTGCAAGTACAAATAAGGAAAAACATCTGTAGAAGTATTGACACAGCAATGTACAAGTAAGGACAAATCTATGTATAAGTTAGGACACAGCTATGTACAAGTACAGACACAGCTATGTACGAGTAAAGATAAAACTATGTACATGTAAGGACACAGATATATACAAGTAAGGACAGAACTGTGTACAAGTTAAGACAAAGCTATGTACAGGTGTACAAGTAAGGACAGAGTTATGTACAAGTAAGGACACATAAAAGTAAAAGCATTAGGATGGAGCAATGTTAAATACAGGACAGAGCAATGTAAGAGTAAATAGAAAGCCATGTACATGTAAGGACACATAAAAGTACAAGTAAGGACAGAGCAATGTACAAGTTAGGGCAGATCAATGTACAAGTAAGTACAGACCTATGTACAAGTTAGCACAGAGCAATGTACAAGTAAGGACAGAACTGTGTACAAGTTAGGATAGAGCAATGAACAGAACTACGTACAAGTTAGGGCAGAGATATGTACAAGTTAGCACAGAGTAATATACAAGTAAGGAAATACCTATGTACAAGTTAGGACAGAGCAATGAACAAGTAAGGACAGAGCAATGAACAAGTAAGGACAGAGCAATGAACAAGTAAGGACAGAGCAATGTACAAATAAGGACTGAGAATTTTACATGTGAGGGCAAAATTATGTACAAATAGATAAGAGAGATATGCAAGTAAAAAAAGACATGCACAAGGATCTCACTGCTGACTCAGACGTCATATAAATATCTACTGTAAACTGGGAAATTTTCGTGGCAGTTTTATTTTCGCGATTTTCGTGTTTTGAATTGAAGCGCGAAAATAAAACGGCGTGAATATACTTGTCTATTATTGAAGTCAATGGTCAATAATTTGGCAGCACGAATTCAAAACTGCACGAACTAAAATCCTGTCAATTTACCGCGAAATAAAGATGGCGTGAAAATTTCCAGGTTTACAGAATTTTTGATTTAGCATCAAATTACTATTCAAGATCTCATCAATAGAATCAGAGACAAAAATAGACAATTTTTATCGAATGAAAGAAGGACAGGTAGAACTGAAACAAGGATATGAAAGTTACATTTTTTTCTATGAAATATATCTAGTTTACAACTTTCCAATATTCTTTCTTTTGAACTACCTTAACAGAGCTGATAGAGCATTTATTTAAATTTATTTCTACCAATACAAACAATTAACAAATTATGAATTCAAATGTAACATTCATTACGATTACAAAAGTATTTTAAACATTGTTTTTTTTTTCTGATTTATATTGTTCAATTGGCGTGAAGGAACAAATTTGACCGCTTCATCAATTTTCTATCCAACTTGCATGACAACTATAGCTTCATTTAATAGATTCAAAAAATAGATAAAAGTTTGATATATTTTGATAGCAAAGTGGGGGTTCCTTCATGGTGAAAACAGAAACCACTATTTTCTTTATATCACCAATTTTCTGTGTAAGACTGACCAGTGACTGTAACAAACTGGAAGAAATATTTTGATTTATCATTCTAATCTCTCCGATTTAGCTGAAAAGAAATCGTGTATCATGCACATTAAGTTTTGATCATTGAAGATATATTTTCTAATCATTCGAATTTAACAGGCTACGATGACATAGGGTCAAACAAAATACGATCATCCAGATAATAATTAAAATGACAAGGACCTGAGAATCATGGGTAAATATAAAAGGATTCAATGTGAGTGATTTTCCCGTTGATAGAATTATTCTCTCTTTCAAATTCCCTCTTCAGGGATGACGACAAAAATTTCAAGATATTCTTTATACTATGATAATTTTATAATAGAAAAAGCCCGTCTTCCACTACAAGAACCTGTGGAAGTACTTTTATTCGTGGACATCAATTTTCATGGTTTTCCTAAATATCACTATTTCGTGGTTACTTAAATTCGAGGTTTCAAATTCCATACATTAAAACTCTATGGAAAAATGCATTTCGTTGGGAACTTAATTTCGTGGTTCAAGCGAACCACGAAATCCACAAAAATTGGAACCCCACGAACAATAGTACTTTCACAGTAATTATTTTTTTATTCTGAAGTAGAGAATGTGTTATTAAGCCAGGATTCAAAAAGGCATGAAAACAAAATAAAGCATCCACAAATATCAAACTAGTTGGTATTCTTTACAATAGTACATTGAAGATTCTGTATCTCAAGTTAACATATAATAAAGGCACATGAATAAAGGGTAGACAAAGCCCCCTCAAAAACAAACAAAAAACCAACAACAACAAACACAATATGCCCCTACACTGCTATTATAGGCATACAGGAGGTGATACAATAGAGTAACAACATAATGCTACTGGATAGAGAGAAAAGTTATCATAATAGTTTTCAGATTTCATTTTTAAGACAACAGATCGCAAAATATTGCAGGTCCCATTCCCATCTGGGTCTGCCAGTGCTGTAGAGACCTTGAATTGTACTTGTAGAGAATTGTGTATTTCATACCTTTCATAGTAATAGATCATCATAGGCTGGAAGTATTCTTAACCCCCATGCAAACAAGAGTTAAAGGAAATGGAGGATAATTGGCAAAAAACTAATTTGTTTATATTAACTGATATTTAAGAAATAAAAATATGATACCACATAACCTAAAACTTATCTGATCTACAAAATTTTTTATGAAATATAATTTTGGACTTTTTATGTATAATTTACGATTGTTCTTCCCCTGTCATACATGATATAGGGCAATATTCTAGAAAATAATCATGTCAAAATTTGTTATGATCCATCTATCTACCATCTTCATCAAGTAAAACTTCCTGTGTTATGGCAGAAAAGAGAGGTTTTCATAATTTTTCAGTTGATACTTATCTTCTGTGGGCACGAGTCACCTGTTAAACATTCATATTAGAGGTGCCAAAGAAAAATGATTTTCAAATAAAAGCTTAATTTCCTTCCTTCTATCTCTATTTCTATCAGACTATCATCTCTCTGCTGGAGCGACATGTGTACTTTCATTTTGAACACTTAACTTAACCTTCCGCCATTCATAAATAACATTATTAATCTGATGTTTAGAGATACGACAAGATATCGTAATGTTCTACTATTTCCTCTCACCCCTAGCCATAGCTTCACCACAGCACCATGCCATGGCTCCTTAAGTGCAAGTCAAACAGATAGCAAAAATCTTGTGTTTTTCATCTGAATTGGTTCTAGGGACTCATGGGGATTATTAAATCTATCTGATAGTATGTGCGATTATATCTATATAATCTGCAACTTGAAAAAAATCATTTAACTTTTTCTTACTGTAATCCAAACTGGAGTCAAACTGATGAAGATATTGGAAGCCAAAAGTAAAAGTTCTGAAGTTGGGATGCAAATAAAATCTTTATAACTAAAAAAAAAATCTTTACAACTTACAGAACTACTGATAAAGATGGATAAGTTCTTTTTCATTAATGAAGATTTTACATTTTTGTAGATGAAAAAGTTTTTTTTTATTTATGTTGTTTTTTTATATTTATGTATGACGTGACCTGCAGATATATATCTCAATTTAACCCAATACACAAAGCCTTTGATGTTAATTACAGCAAAGTTGTTTAAAATCATTACTTGAGAGGCTTCATAAAAACTGAAGAATTAAATCTCTTAAATCATGGTACTTTGAAAATATGATTTAATGTGAAGATTAATATTTTTAGACAAAAAATATGAAAACAAACAAACAAATAAAATTTTTTTAAAAAGAAATATAAAAAACAAAAAGAAATTATATCTAATTTTTATTTCATAGCTATAAAAATTAATTACAGATATTTAGGGAGTCAATCAAGAGTAGATCTTAATTGAAAACAATATGATCTTATTCAAAAAGTAAAGATCTAAGTTTAAAAAAATACACAAACCTGGAGCAGTTCTGTTATCATTATGACTGGATTCTGAATTAGTATCTTCATCATCAGATGTATTAGGACTGTTCAGTTTCTGCATTTTTGGTGTTTAACTACACTGGGTAAAGGGACAATAGACGAAACCATGTAGCGATGACTCGAGTCACAGCAACAACTAATTCTAATTTGATGAAGAGATGTTTAATCGTAAAACTAAACTGACAACAACAGACGAAGTCATGCAGAACAGAAGTGCAAAATTGAAAAAAGAAAATTTTAATAGGGCGGTCTTACCATCATTTAAACTATGAATAAGAAGATAGTATTAAATTTGTTCAAACGAGGTGAAAAGCATTAAATGCTTTATGTGCTTAAGTTTGTGTGAAAGTTAATTGTAGCAGCATAAAATTTTAATACATGTTTACAGTTTTCACCTGCGGTGACTTTTCAAAGTTTGAGGTTTTAAATCCACATTTGGTTATCATTTCAGACATAATTTAAGAAACATAAATGAAATACGAACACTTTATTTGATGGCTATTTCGTAAACATTTTATTGGTAAAAGGAAAACTGGTTTGAATTTACACCAATTATACGCCTTATTTACCGTGAACATGTACTAATAATTTAGGAGTATCATCGTTTTGAAAATTTCCACTTATCTTCAAAATCAATTTTTGACAATAATTTTACATGACTGTTGATATGGTTTAAATCGTTTTAACTATCATTTTTAATATGGGTTAAATTTCTATATCATTTATCATATTATTAATTATACAATATAACATTAATATGAAAACATATTTGTCCTTGTTCAAATTGTTAATTAAATGATTTACGGCAATGTAACACCAATAAGCCATTCTATGAAAGTGAATTAATCTATATCAAATTTCATAAAAATAATAACGTCAAAGAACTTCCCAATGTCATCACCAAACAACTAAATACAATCACGACATGTAATTCATGTAGTCAATTAAACATTTGAATGTTTTAAAATCACTTTCCATTTATGTAATGGAGCTTATTAAGTCAATATTATATTTCAATAACCTTAATAGTACAATCGCAGACTAAAATCTATGAACAGCAAACTAAAATAATATCAGAAGGACTGACATGCATTTATCTTTCACTGTAAAAGCTAAAGTATATTGATAGAAGTCTTATTGTTGAATTTCGGTAGAAATTTATAATGATTTACTATACCACTCACAGACAAGGTTACAGTGAGCTAGCTGACCAGAAGCATCTGTTCATGGATATTTGTTCCAAGAACAGTCAAGACAGACAAATATTAGTATACACATTTGTATAAGCATTCCACTGACAATAGTTCATGGTATAAAGTCAGATTGGACATAAATATACTGTCCAGGTCAGTGATAAAATGTTCTTAGTTAGATTAATTATTGATCAATAAAGTGAATCCCTATAATCACAGAAAACCAAAAAATGTCATCTCACACTTTCACAGCAAACACAAAATACTTTTGAATAATACCTTAAATTAAAGAAATCAAAATGGGATAAATCAATGAAAGCAATGAAATTTAAGTGATATGTGATAATCATATAACAAAGCAAAAAGACAGAATAAGGACAATCTTGAATAAAAAAACCCACTGAAACACAGATGTAACACATATGGAGACCTGTTTGGTCACTCAATTAAAATGGTAAATTAAACCTGTGAGGTCAGTCAATGAATTGTGTGTCAATCAATGAAAGTGATGTAAAGCCTCCATTGTCAATCAATGAAAGTGATAGAAAGCAATGAAAGAAGTGAAAACCCTGTGTGGTCAAACATTGAAAGGGGTTAAAGACCCTTGTGGTTGGTCAATGAAAGAGGTGAGTCAATCAGTGAAAGAGGTGAAAAGACCTGTGTGGTCAATCAATTTAAGTAGTGATAAAACCTTTGGTAACTCAATGAAACTCCTGAAAAAGACCTTTGTTAAATCAATGAAAATGGTGAAAAGATCTGTGGTAGATCAATGAAAGTGGTGAAAAGCCTGTGGTCAATAAATGAAAGTGGTGAAAGACCTGTGGCAAATCAATGAAAGTGGTGAATGGGCCTGTGGTCAATCAATGAAAATTGTAAAAAGCCCTGCGGTCAGTCAAAGAAAGAGTTGAAAAGACCTGTAGTCAATCCATGAAACTGGTGAAAAAGACTTTAGGTAAATCAATGAAAGTGGTGAAAAGGTCTGTTGTAAATCAATGAAAGTTGGTGAAAAGACCTGTGGTCAGTCAAAGAATGTGGTGAAAAGACCCATGTAGTAATCACTGGAGTGACAGAAGGCCTGTGTGGTCAATCACTGAAATGGTGAAAAGACAAGTTGTCAACCAATGCATGTGGTGAAAAGACCATTTATTGAAAGATAATGCAAGGTAATACTAGGTTATGCATGAATGTGGTGAAACATTGGTTAAGCAGATTTAAGTAATAGAGTTGCAGGAATAAACATTCAAAATAAAGGTTTTATTGCAGACCAATTCTATTATTTTTGTTTTTGTTCCTTTGCAATTGGGCAATCTGAGAATTTATTGCATTCTCAGTTTTGGTTGCTTTCTGTGGGAAAAAGTTGCTATACATTAAACCATTTAATCAAAGATTCTAGTGTTCAGTTCATAGTACAAATGCAGACCTGACACCGAGGGACAATATTACTCTAGTGGGGTGACATAAACAACTCCTCAGTCAGCAAATTTTCTTACATTAAATAAATGCATAATATTGGAGGATAATATATCAAGTATTTCATCATAAAAGTACAAAATTAAGAATATTCAAAAATATTATGAAAAAATTAAAAAGTGGTTAATATTCATGTTTAATCTCTTAGATGACATTGCAATATAGTCTCATTAATCATGGCCTTCCAAAAATTTTAATAAATTTTTCATAATTTGGTATAAAATCATGAAAATAATCTTACTAGGGGAGAAATCAAATCATACAATGGTCGTTATCATTATGCCTGTAAATTAATGCAGTAAATTGCTGTTTTGTAACTCTGATATGTATATAAATATTCAAAAATTCTCAAATATCATCTTTAAAAAATCATTTATATAATTAAAATAGAGCTGATGTTGACAAAAGTGTGGGTTACGTGACGCTATCCACGCGACTATATCAAAACGTCCTACACACTCAAATTCAGGATAAGTGTGAACATGCAATTCAAAAAATAAGAAAAATTGTGAAAGACATATAATAACAACAAAACACCCTTTTCTTTATAGGGAATCAAATTTTTAATTTAAACTTTAAAGATATTTAGCATAAGATAATTACACTTTTCGTACATTTGACCTTGAATAAATTTTACAGTTACAAAGATTTTGTATTTCTTTGTTGTAACTTTATAAACACAAAATCATGTTACAAAAACGAATTATAAAGTACATTTACAGCTTCAACTGAAAATTATAAGAATAGTAAGTGTTTTTTTTTTTTTTAATTAAGTTATAATTACTGAAATCAGTTATATCCAAAGATGACTGTCTTAAACCATGATGTAAATAAATGAATATATGGACCTGACACATAAATAAAATTGACATAAAGTCCAGTCAGAAGACATTAAACTCTTTTTGGTATATGCATCTTTATTTTAAAAAAAATTGCCCAACTACACTTGTTTGACCATTTCCTGATATTATACTGCAACCTTTCTGATTGTGTAAAAAAATTACATTGACTTTAAACATAAGTGATATACAGTCACTGACAGTATAACACTGTCAAACACATCAACAAAATAAGTGATATACAGTCACTGACAGTATAGCACTGTCAAACACGTCAACAACATAAGTGATATACAGTCACTGACAGTATAGCACTGTCAAACATGTCAACAACATAAGTGATATGCAGTCACTGACAGTATAACACTGTCAAACACGTCAACAACATAAGTGATATGCAGTCACTGACAGTATAGCACTGTCAAACACGTCAACAACATAAGTGACAGTATAACACTGTCAAACACGTCAACAACATAAGTGATATACAGTCACTGACAGTATAACACTGTCAAACACGTCAACAACATAAGTGATATACAGTTACTGACAGTATAACACTGCCAAACACGTCAACAACATAAGTGATATACAGTCACTGACAGTATAACACTGTCACAAACACGTCAACAACATAAGTGATATACAGTC
>MJUU01033848.1:19388-40332 GCA_002080025.1 Modiolus philippinarum | reverse complement strand
GAAAGTGCAGGGATAAAAATCCCATCGAAATCCTATGAAAAATTAAAATTTTAGGTAATCTGCAAATTTGCAGTTTTGGCCCCTTTGAACCCTTATAGCTCGGAAACGGTAAGAGCTACACCAAATCCGTTGACATACTGCCAAACGCTTATATCAAGAGGAATCCAAAGAAAAAATCCCATTAATATCCTATGAAAAATAAAAATTTTAGGCAAGGCCCTATCAAGTTAATGTGTAGATTCTCATCCACCTGTAACAAAAAATCTGGGGCGAGTGGGAGGGTTTTATTTTATATCTTTTACTGATTTTCACTAAAATTGATAGGAATTTAAAGAAAATTTCTGTATAATTGAAAATTAAAAAAAAATTGAGCTTAGAAAAAAATGGGGCGGGTGGGGATGAGAATCTATTAATTAATTTGATGTGGCCCAATCTGCAAATTTGCAGTTTTGGCCCTTTTGACCCCTCATAACTCCGAAATGGTAAGAGCTACGCCAAATCTATTGAAATATTACCGAGAGCTTAAATCCAGAGGAATCCAAAGAAAAAAATCCCACCATTGAATTGCGATGAAAAATAAAAGTTTTAGGTAATCTGTAAATTTGCAATTTGGCCCCCTTCGGCCCCAAATAGCTAGGTAAGGAAACTAGTTACCAAAAATCTAATAGTATAGCGCTCTATTAACTTTTCATAAGGAATCAATTGAAAAAAACTGCATCAAAATCAGACTAAAAAAAAAATAATATTTTGGGATTTGCCCCCTTTGGTTCCCCATTTATCTCAGGAACGGTACATGCTTCGTTGAATCTGTTGGCCTATGTCTGATTGGAAATTTCCTCAGGAGCACACTGAAAGAAACCCCATCATAATCTGATTAATAATAAAGATTCTACAGACAAATATGTGAAAACACCCAATTTCACCCCTTTTTGGTCCCTTTTTCTAAAACAGGCAGGGCCAAAAACTTCAGTTTACGCGTGTGCCAAGAAACATCATAAAAAATTTGATAATGAACTGTCCACTAGAACCAAAGTTATGCTGTCCACAGACACCGACGTGGACGCCAAACCATTATACGACCTCAAAATTTTTGCGGTCGTATAAAAATGGATTTTTATGTCTTTTTCGGCAAGTCGGGAAAATGAGGGCTTGCCTAAAATGTTCTGTGTTGGGTTGCGTTTTCTTGATTCTGTCCTACATTTTACAGATTTTCCTTACTGGTATCTCCCTGTTATTGCTTCTGACTTTTGTTGTCACTTTTATTCCTACAGTTTCATTGAGAATGAAGTAATCAGAATTGTTTTTTAAATATTTCAAGGCATCAATTGTTTATTTAATGGTTGTAAATAATCGTTTGCTGGCTCAGCTGACATGTCATAAGTATACTAAATTATAGACCATTAAACTCCCTACTGATTCACTTATTTATAAAGAATGGGATAATATTCCTGAAATCCCAGACAAGAATAAAAGAAATCCAAATTTCAGTTGGAATTTTTAATTAACTATTTTTCAAAAATCAGTAAATGGTTTTCCTCAAAAAAACAAGTTCATCACATTTGCACCATGCTTTAAAACCAATGATCTATTAAAAATCTTATTAAGAATAAAAACAATATCATTTTTAATATATCCCTGTTAATTTGTTATTTGGAGTATTATCAAGTGCAAAATATCATAACTTTTTTCCCTTTCTCAGTCATTGTTTAAATGTACACATGTTTTTTCCCCCAAGAGCCATTGATTACTTGAGACGTTTCTGGGCCTTTCATATTTTTTCCAGCTTTGCATTATTTTCATGGGAGAAAAATTCTCATCAAGCTAGGTTGTGATTTGAAAATATTTCTTCACTCTTGAAGCTAAAGCTTGCATTTTGAACAATATTCTTAAACCATTCCTATCTGACCAGAATCAATATGTAATATATATCCCATTAAAATCTTGGAACATCTATTGATTGCCAGGGGAGGTTACTCTTTCTACAACTCAAGGATATCATTTTAACAATTAGAATCAATTTACTAATGAATCCACGGAACAAATTACAAATTGTCATACAATCTAAACAACATGTCAAATCTAAGGTCTGTTTCTTTACTTTTGTCATTAGCATCTATAATGTATGCAACTCTCTGGTTACAAAAATAAAAGCTTTGACAGTTTGTCCCCTCACAGAGATAACCAACATGTTGCATCCAGCACCACACTTTATGTGCTAAATACGTAACAATATACTTTTATTTTTCAATTTAAATTCTACCACGTGTACCAACAGGAGCTTACGGCAGAATAATCGACACGAAGCATTTCTTTGTATCATAACCTATAAAAGACAATTAAATGGGGTCAACACCTCTGTTTTGAGACAGCGTCAAAAATGAAACCAAAACTCCAAGCAATTCATTAGCCTCTTCATCAAAACGTGTTCAATTTCTCCGGTAGTCAAGTTAAATCCAGTTACGTTATTTCACTTTAATCCGATACCCAGATAATTTGATGGTACTTCATTTGGGAGAATGGTATTGTGTAAAATTTATTATCGTGAGTTTCTATTGTTCCCTTCCTAATGAAAAGATGTAAAAAGTAATTAATTTTCCCTAGGATGAAAGACCATAATCTTAATGGCTGTTCTTTACCATAACATTTTGTGAAGTAAAACTGATATTGGCAAGCTGCAACCAAGTAAATTTTCCCATATTGTCAACCAAAAAAAACAAAACAAAACCCAAAACTTTCAGGGTATGTTCAGGAATAGTAAAGAAATAATGTGTTTGTCAATAAAATTTGTGATGTTTTTATTAAGTGATATTGTTATTTTTCTGTTACTCTCACAGCTGAAAATTCAACAGCTGAAATGAGACACTACAAGACTTGATACATAGAGTACATGTAACTTATCAAATATAAAGAAAAAGATTTTATTTGGTAAAAAGTAATTTCGTTTTTATTAAATGAAACCTTTCAAGGTCACCCATAGATCTTTGTCTAAAATTCAAGTTCTGATAAAAAAATTTAAGAATAGTACGACAATATTATGCTTTTTGTTCTCATAATGTATGTCAAGATACAAAATATTTAAAAACAAAAACTGACAAATTTTATCTTTTAATGAAAAGAATTTCAATCTTTTGTGAAAAGACACTGAAACCCTATCTGATAATCTTAACGTCTATCACTTTCTTAAAATATTTGTCATTATGTGTTTCTTTTTGGGGGTTTTTTTCAGCAACAGTGTTGTAATACAGTCATCTTTAAAATACAATGACTTTAATTCTATATATTCTATATCATCTCGTTGAAAGTGGAGACATTTTCATTTTGTATTTATATGCTCATAAAAAGTGAAAAGGGTCGAATTTGATCCGTCAATCTCATTTAAAGGTAAAATACAGGTGGATATTAAGAACTTTGTAATAAATGATGTTTTTAACATTGATTTACTGCTGATGCAGCATGCAATTTGCACTTAATGGAAAACACATTAAAGACGTAAAACGAAACCGATTGTGACAAAGACTTAAGCAATAGAAACAAAATACTATGCAAATGAATTGAAAAAAACAGGAAAAAAAGATGTTGAAATAAATGATTTTGTTTTCAATTTAAAACTCAGGTAAAATCATAATAAATTATGTGTTCAGGGAACACCTTAAAAGCCTGTCTATTTGATTCTCTCACAAGCATCACTATCTGAGTATCTGATAACTATTGTAAGCATTACATCTTGATGAATCTAATGAATCCATAACACCTGAACGTACCTCCAATTCTATCAGGTAAACACAAAAACAAAACACAGGTATATTTATGTCACAGTTTCACTACAGATCTCGTCTTTGATTTCAAATGTTTTGAAACTACACAATTCCCTACAGTATAACTCTCACGTATGTGACTCCCATTATTAAGTGTCATTTTCAAGATGGAAAACTATAGAGATAGGACGAAAACAATAAAGACAAGATTTTGTATCAACTATTTACAATCCTACATACCTTTGTTGAAACAGAAAACTTTTACTTTACAATTTGTTTCTCTTTGTTTTTGAAATGTAAAGTGTATCTTCTTGGAATCTTGGTTTTAAAAGTGCACAATAACTTAGACAAGGATAAATGTAACTAACACTTATTATGACAAAAATAGAAGGCCCCAAGTTTACAGGATTTTTATAAAGTCAACTGAACTGGATTCTACATTACAAGTCATTGCAAGTCTTGCAATTCCCTTGCAGTGTATGACATTTCGCTCAACTATCATAAGATTAATATAAATATGAAATAATTTACTTGGATACATTTATTTAATTGCATAATCCTACGTATGAAGTTGTTTATCTGTGGTATCTTTTTGGAAAATCTTGAAAAATAATAAATATAGAAATATATATGGCTTTAAATTTATGAGCAGATCATAATTGAAAATAAAAAGCATTCAAAAATTCTTTTTTGCTACACTATTCTAATACAAACTGGAATTACATGAGAAAAAAAATAAGTATAAAAAAACCACTAATTTCTAAACCAAAGCAGGAAAAATAAAAATTTGTTGTTGATAATTTTAATTTTTTTCTTAACTGTTCCAGAAGAAGATACTTTCATCATATTGAATAGATAATTCCTAGAAATAATCTAAAAGTTAAAAACAAAAACAAATGGAAAGGAAAAATTAATTAAATATAGCAAAGGAAACAATGAATGTATTGAATTTACTTGTATGCAAATTCAGTGTCGAATAGCCACTAAATTTAATTTGAAAGGGTGAAAGTTGAATAGAAAGTTTAAACTGACCAATAATTTCACTTTATATTGTCATGTGACTTACTTGTTGTTTCTTCTTGTTGTACAATATGGTCAGTCTCTGATGCTGAGTTGCATCTTGCAGCCATGTTCCTGAACAAACTTTCTACAAGAAGTTAACAATTATAAATGATGACTTTTATTTCAAATTAAAATTTTATACAATGATATAAAAGACTTTACAGTTCAATGGAATTTTTTCAGCTTTTGTTATAATCAACTTAAACAATTGCATGCAACAGATTTTTATTCAGTAATTTAATACAGATCTATTGTCCATTACTTCAGATTAGAAATAAAACTTCAGTAAAGATATGATTCAAATGTAGCAATTTCGTCAATGTGAGTGCCCGCCTACAGAACAAAGGCAAATGTCATCTTCGTTAAATATTTTAACGGAAAATCTTGAGAGAATATCATGTTTTGCTTGGCTTATTTTCACACTGCAAAGTACAATGATAAAAAAATTTCTCAGTAGGGGACGATTTCGATGCGAATTTTCAAATCATTTTGAATTATGATGGTTTTTATCTTTTACAAGCATTGACACGGAACATACTAGTAACTTTTGTATCATATTTTAATTGTATTTTGCGTGACTATACCAGTAAATTTCATGTTTATTCGCATTGTCTTATTTAAATTCAGCCTTTTACAAACAAATTAAAAGGATAGAACAATTAAACATTTACTGTTTTATTTTTCCTAACAGAAGAAAACTTTATGCAAATTTTGTTTTAAATTCAACAATGAATTTAAAAATGTTGTCTAATATATCCCACCTGATTCATTTTTTACACCTTATAAAATTTTAGAGCTCATTAAGGTGACAATATCTAAAACAGTTACTTGATAACAATGACCCTAGAAAATGAAACCCATCATGTGTTAATTTATTCATAAGCTTTTAAACATTTAACACTGAATACCAACAACATAATATTAAAACTATTAAATCGGGATGTTGAAAAGATTACATTCAACTTTGAAATATTGGATCCTTTGTTAAATCTAGTAAATCTTAAATATAATCACTCTCTTTGTAAAGTGGGCATCCTTTTGTCACTAATAGAGAGAGAAAAAGGTGTAAAAACAAGCAAAGAAAAGACTAAATTTCTTATCGTTTGTAGGAAATTACTAAGTGACTCACATAGAAATAGCTATATTAGGTTTTGAAATGAACATCTGTGTTGTCTAAGTGTCTCCCCATTCATACCAAAAACGAAAAAATCGCTAAATTTCAAATTTAAAATCATGCGTTTCATACTAAAATCTGTGACTCAGTGAGAAAATATAACAATAGTATTTAAGAAATACATTGCCCAATTTCTGAATATTGCTGCTTTCAAGTATAAATAAATGATTTAATTAAGTCTAACAATTAATCTTACGATTTACAAATGAATCAACATGTAGCATTTTAGCAATTTATTATTTAAATTCTTTGATTTTTTGGATTTTTATTATTTGTATCTTGCAGATTATTCTTTTTAATAGGGCTAACATAGTTAATACTGGAAAAAATCTTAACAGTTGTTAAAAAAATATATCCTGGGATATCTGAATGCACTTTCTAAAACTCTTTCAAGTAATTGTGTTTTGACCAATATGTAGAACAGATCGGGCAATATTTTACTGGTAATAGATTTTTAAGAAAGTTTTTTCTGCATGAATCCTGGGCCTTATTCAATGGGTGAACCCTAAATGTCTCAAAACTACCATACTAAGTATAATTTTAGCTGCAGAACCATAGCTTTTCAGGTCCTTGTACCGATTTCTGATGAATGGGTCTGCAGCTATATAAAAATAGCATAAAATGATGAGAGCAATGGTTATGAAGGTAAGAAAGGTTTGTAATTAGTCTTTGCATACATCAAGATGTCAAGTCTTTGGTGGACATGATAGATCCCTATGATTTTTCAGTCCAACATTTACACTAATAGAGCAATCTTTCAGCAGTGTTGTAGATCATAGTTTTGTCCTTTGCTATATTTGATATTACTGATTATTCAGATTTTGTTTGGTTTTATGCATTTTAAACATTTGTTGAAATTATGGATTTCCTATGTTTGGGTTCTAGTGCAGCTGACGAGGAATTAATTTCCGAAATGGCCATACAGCTCATTAAAATTATTGCAGTTGGAGTTAACATATGTTGTATGGTCTCATGTTTGTTTACTCCATATCCTTTCGTAAAATAGTGAGATGATTCCTGTCATTTTGTATACTGTCAGTGTAGTATTTTAGCTTACCTTTTGTGTACTGGACTATGACAGGAGTGCCAATGTTTTGTTTGTTTTCTTAGCATTGTTTTGTACATCTTTTCCTGTATACTGCAATTTTCATACTGTGTTAGAGTCTTGTCTTCTTAATTTTACCTAGTTCTGAGATCCCCTGAAACTAAGCAGTATTATGTTTTGAACATTACAAAATAATGCAAACTTTTTTATCATGTTTTGTACATTAGACTATTATATTTAAGTTATGTTTCTAAGGAGTTTTCTCATTTAATTAATGCATTTTGCTTGCTCATTTTTTTCAGACTTCTTTTTCTACAACAGATTCACATTTTTACATTTTCTTCAAAACTTTGTTTTCCATTGTACATGTTGGTGATATGTCACATATAAAGAACAGTATAAAAGCCAAGTCTCATGCTGGCTAATGATTCCTATTCCTCTCTCTAAAAATAGACAAGCAAAGCATGATTGTTCTACATTTAAAACATGGTCAGCAAAATATAGTGCCACCATCCTGCTACACTTATTAAAGGGAGCAGACAAAAGCCTGTATTTAGGTTTTGCTATTAAGGATTTACTAATGCTTTAGTATAAAATAATTGTTTAAGGACTTGCTAAGTGTTTGATGATTTGCTTATTGTTTAATATGCTCATTGTTTAAAGATTTGCTCAGTGTTGAAGAATTTGCTCATTGTTTTAAGATTTGTTTAGTATTTAAAGATATGGTCATTGCTTAAAAATTTGCTCAGTGCTTAAGGATATGCTCATTGTTCAAAAAATTTGCTCAGTGTTGGAGGATTTGCTCATCATTTTAAGATTTGCTCATTGTTAAGGATTTTCATAAAAGGATTGTTAATAAATGATTTACTAATTCTATAAAGATGTGCACAAGGATTTGATAATTGTTTCATAATTTGCAGAGTGTTAAATAATTTGATCACCATTTCGGGATCTGGTCAATGTTTTAGGATTCGATCATTTTTTTACTATTACCTATACCAATGTAAAATCATTTATACTGTACTATTTGAAAATCAAATCAAGTCAATTTTAAGTGCCGATATTTTTTTAAAAAGAAAAATAACTCTCATAAACAAACTGTTTATTTTTACATAAAATATATTGAATGCAATGGAAATACCATATAAGTGTTTTTTTTGTTGGGGGTTGCAAATTTCGTGATTTGTCTAAATATTGTTTGATTTTTATTTTTGCAGGCCTGAAATATTTGCATTTTCTTATGATTAACTGTTTAAAGCCTTTTACAAATTATATTTCGCAGTATGCAATTTTCACAACAACAGAATAACAGCAAATCAAGCGAAAAAGAGTCCTCAAGAAAATAACCACTTATACGGTATACTTCCTTTAATAGAAAAGTATTGGTAGCAAACGGAATTCAGAAATTTAAATGTCAAAAGACGAACACTGACAAACAAGAACTTTGACACAACTTACACTACATATAATCTTCTGTTGTTTGTATAAAACCAGTATCCCGGTCAGCTTTTTATCTGGTATTCAACAAGTCTTTGACCGAGAATTTGCTTGGTCACATTGTGCTGCTGAAAATAGGAAATACTTGCTCTTTCTACATGTTTGAAGTATAAATGGTAAAATAAACCTTTTTCCTTGATATAAAGAAATTCAGCCCATGACAATATTCAAATTATATGAGTTACCAAATGACATATTAGCTCAAATGGAAAAAGCCTGGCAAGAATTTAACTTTATTTTCTCACAAATCATTACGACAACTTATAGAAATATTTTAAAATATTTTTCCACACTAAATATAAAGTATCATAACCCAGAAACACTGTACAGAGATGTAATTAATGTTTGATAATATTGACATAATGGCATGGTCAAGGTCAAGATTACAATGTCTGAATTCATGACATTTTGTGAAAGAAAAATTATATATCAAGTATGAAGTATCTAACTGTAGAAATACCACTCCCAGAAACAGTTTTTGAAAACTGCCCTCTTGTTGAGGTCAAGGTCAAAATGTTTATAAATATGGTACCTCCAGAGAGTTTTCAACAAAAAGCAAGTCACATACTAAATGCACTAAATACAGTGTCCATTCCTTGAAATAAAACTCTCAAGTGTTTTGAAAAAAGACCCAATTAGGTTAAGGTCAAAGTTCTGGACCCTTATCCTGACCTTTCAACTTAACAGAAGTTGAATCCTCTTCTGATTCATTTGTATACCACTTTTGTTTTTAAAATTAAAGGAAACTAAAAATAAAGTCCAAAAATAAAAATTATTTGAAAAACTTAGTAGTAAGTCTTCCACGGAAGACATGTGTCGCCTGCGTAATAACACTAAAAGTAAGTTACGTCAAACAGGAAGTGGGCATGCAAGAGATCCCTGAGCCTCTTACACATTACAGGTCCCAATACTGATACTCCATGCCAAATTGCAGAAGGCAGGGATATGAGGTGTCTGAGAAAAACGTGACAGAAATTTTAGATACTCGAAAAATATTCTTAAGTTCAGTCAAACAGGAAGTGGGCATGCCAGAGATTCAAAACTCTATTACACGGTATAGGTCCCCATACTGATACTCCATGCTAAATTACAGAAGTCTGGGAATTGTGGTTCCTGAGTAAAATGTGACAGAAATTTTTTGTGACACCAATCAACAAAAATATTCTAAGTTCTGTCAAACAGGAAGTGGCCATGCAAGAGATCCCAAACTTTATTACACGGTATAAGTCCCCATACTGATACTCCATACTGAATTGTAGAAGGCTAGGATCTGTGGTTCCTGAGAAAAATGTGACAGAAATTTTCAAGATGCAAAAAATATTCTAAGTTCCGTCAAACAGGAAGTTGGCATGCAAGAGATCCCAAATTCTATTAAACGGTATAGGTCTCCATACTGATACTCCATGCCAAATTGCAGAAAGCTCGGATACATAGTTCCTGAGAAAACTGTGACAGAAATTTTTGTGACGCCGACGCGGATGCCGACGACGACGCAAGACGACGAATAGTGATCCCTATATGTCGCCACTGCGTGAACGCAGGCGACACAATCATACATGTACTTAAGTAGTTAGATTTCAACTTTTCCCTTTATATCTCAAAACCAATAGGCTTCTCGTAATGTCTTCTACTGTGTCTTCCATCTGTTCTTATATTTTCATTCTGTGTTTCATCCATCTGTAACTCTTTCCCATTTTTCCTTTTTTCCTTTCCTTTTTGTATATGCAGGATGTTAAGTCTGGAAATATTCAACCATTCATTTACCAAACTTAATAACTTTGTAATTCTTAATACAAAAGAAATTCAGCAACTAAAAGATGAAAATATATTTTTATTCAACCTAAACATTAATTTAAAGCAATCACAATTTTAAATTTTGTAAAAAGTTTTGTTCACACCTAGTTTTCCAAATTTGTATTTCCTTTTAAAATAAGTTTCTATGGTTTCCAACTTCCTGTAGAGAATTTACCAATAACTACAGATCACAAAATTGTTTAATTAGTTTAATTCGTTAGACTTAATAATAGTATCAATTTTGAATTATCCTCTGAACACCTTTTGTTAAGTCTTTCCTTTTTTTTTGTTTTGAAAGTTTTTGTGGAATTGAGACTTGGAAAGGATCTTCTTCCTCATTCAGATATGAAAGTGAGAAGGGCAAGGAATAAAAAGGTTTGTAATGGCCTCAAAATTTTCACTTAATTTGAGGTTAAAACAATTATCATGAAAGACTTACATAATAATATAATCATACAATAATAATTCCATATTTAATACCATAATTATAAACCCATTTATATGCTTTCAAAAATGACTATTCAATATTTTTACAAAAACATACACTTCAACATAGAAAATGAAGATGTAAAAGCTGTAAAGCAACAACCAATAAAGGGCTAGGCCTAGCGCAGCATGATACGACCGCAGCATGTCGAACACTGAAATTTGAACAAGTGCAATTCAAAATGAATGAGGACACAATAAAAAGCTTGATACAGTAATTGAACGGACACAATTGACCCAGTAATTAGCTGCATACAAACTAAGGAAAATAAAAAATAGCTCTTATAATTCCTTAAATATATTGGAAATGGTAAGAGGTATGTCAACATTATACATAAAGCTTATATTAACAGGAATCCAAAGAAGAAATTAAAATAGAAATCCAATGAAAAATAAAGATTTCACTTATTTCGAAAAATTGCAATTTTGGCCCCTTTGACCCCTTGTAGCTTGAAAACGGTAAGAGCTATGCAAAATCCGTTGACATAATGCTGAAAGCTTATATCAAGAGGAATCCAAAGAAAAACAAGTGTGGACCCAAATTGATGTCTCGCCTGTCCCTACTTGGTCACAAAACAGATGTGAAAACTCTAACTGACTAATTCAGAAAACTTTACATGTTGGCTGACAAAAAATATCAAGTGCCTAGGACTACAGGTATAGGCTGTACAAACTGCTTGCTAAAAACTTAAAGTGATTGTTCATGCCTGACTGAGGGGTCAGGGCCACCATCAGGGTGTAGAATTGGTATGTACTCCCAAAGACGCAACTGCATATCAAATATCAAGTGTCTAGGACTACTGGTATAGGCTGTACAAACTGCTTGCTAAAAACTTAATGTGATCGTTCATGCATGACTAAGGGGCCAGGGCCACCATCGGGGCATGGAATCGGTATGTACTGCCAAAGATGCAACTGCATGTCAAATATCAAGTGCCTAGGACTACTGGTATAGGCTGTACAAACTGCTTGCTAAAAACTTAATGTGATCATTCATGCATGACTAAGATGCAACTGCATGTCAAATATCAAGTGCCTAGGACTACTGGTATAGGCTGTACAAACTGCTTGCTTAAAACTTAATGTGATCGCTCATGCGTGACTAAGGGGACAGGGCCCCCATCCAAGCGTGGAATTGGTATGTACTCCCCAAGACGCAACTGCATGTCAAATATCAAGTGCCTAGGACTACTGGTATTGGCTGTAAAAACTGCTTGCTAAAAACTTAATGTGATCGTTCATGTGTGACTAAGGGGCCAGGGCCATAATCTAAGTAGGGATTTCAGTTGTACCCATAAGGATGCAACTGCACATCAAACACTATGGACCTACAACTAACATAAGCTTGTTAATTCACAATAGTTAACAAATTGTTGACGCCGCCACCGCCGGAAACGCTATCCCTAAGTCTCTCCTCCGCGACTTTTCGTCGCGGGCGAGACAAAATTGTCAAGTATACAATAAGCTTTTCATTTTCAATTTTTGCATTTAGTGTTATAAAACCCAAGATCTGAGTATCATTGAGCCAATTTTGAAATGTGAGTATGCCACTGCAAATTCATTCATGAAACTGAACTCTAGCTTCAAATACTTAGGGTAAAATGAAACAAGAGGCTCTCAAGAGCCTGTATGGGACCCCTGGACTACTGCCTTCAGAGGCAATCAGTTTCATGTCATGTTGTCACTCGCTTCCACCTTGGATGAGATATGAACATTACCAACACAATTTTTTAAAGGGGCCACGAATATACTATTGTAACCATTGGTGTTGTGATTTCTAAGAATGATTCTGAATGTAGTACATGAAATGTAATCGCAAAGGGTATCTGTAAATTTTGCTTTCAGCTAGTGGCCATCTTGGTTGTAGCAGGAACATAAAAATCACAAACTTTAAAGGATACTATCTATGGACTATTGTTACCAAGTTTGGTTCCGACTGGCTCAGTGTTTCAGAGGAATAGATCTTTGAATGTAATTCTGTCAAAAAGTCCCATCTTAAACTATGTTCTATGCTGGCAGCCATCTTGGATGAGGTATGAACATAAAAATCACAAACTTTGAAGGGGACTATACAAAGACTATTTTGACCAAGTTAGTTCCATATTGCTTGAGCAGTATTTTCAGATAATAAGATCTTTGCATTTCCCTTAGGGTCCTATGTTAAACTATGTTCCCTGTTGGCACCTGTATTGGATGAGGTACGGACATTAAAATCACAAACTTTGAAGGGACAACACAAAGACTATTGTGACCAAGTATGATTCTAATTGGCTTGATGGTTAGAGAGGAAAAGACCTCTGAATGCATTTCCCTTAGGGTGCGTTCTATGCTAAAATATGTTCCCTGCTGGCAGCTATATTGGATGAGATACAGACATTCAAATTACAAATTTTG
Source organism: Modiolus philippinarum (assembly GCA_002080025.1). Taxonomy (NCBI): domain Eukaryota; kingdom Metazoa; phylum Mollusca; class Bivalvia; order Mytilida; family Modiolidae; genus Modiolus; species Modiolus philippinarum. Next base: position 27,125 of record MJUU01033848.1, on the reverse strand, counting down.
TTGAAGGGAACCATCCAAGAACTATTTTGACCCAATTTGATTCCATATGGCTCAGTACTTTCAGACCAGAAGATCTTTGCATGCGTTTTCCTTAGGGTGCTATGTAAAATATGTACATTGCTGGCAACAATATTGGTTGAGGAACAGACATTAAAATCACATACTTTGAAGGGGACCACTCAAGAACTATTGTGACCAAGTTTGGTTCTTATTGGCTCATTGGTTTCAGAGGAAAAGATCTTTGGAATGCAACTGCATTGTGTGTGTGGACACAATACAGGTGTCGACACAGTACAAATGTTGATACAATACAAGCACTGACACAGTTGCAGAAAAAAATTAAATGATAATAATGTGAGAAGTATTGACATAAAGACGGAAATGTGGTAAGTAGGTAAACAGGAAGTAGTATTTCAATATGGCTGAAAAGGGAGACTCAGTATAGTACACTTACTGAAGCTCTATGCAAAATATCAAGTGGCTGTGATATGTGGTTGCTGAGAAAAGTATGACAAAAAAGTCACATTTTGAAAATTTTGGTAAAAAACGCACCAATTTGGTTAACAGGAAGTAGCCCAGCATTATGGCTGAAAAGGAAAGATGGAATAACCTAAACAATACTGAAGCTGGATGCCAATTATCAAGTGGCTATAATTTGTGGTTGCTGAGAAAAATGTGACCAAAATATGTTTGACGGACAGATGGACAAACAGAATGATGGAAGGACAGAGGTAAAACAGTATAGGAACTTCCATGGCGATGTCACAGGCTTGAAAAATTTACCTTGGTTGGCAAGAAGTCATAGTCACTGATTAGGGTGATAAAATTGTCATTTTCAATTAACTAGTAAGAATTTTTTTATTTGAGATAAATCGATAACTCCTTTTGATATTAATTACAGAATGTCTACACTTTTACAGGATGTAAAAAATTCAGCTTTTTGTTTTCAATGGGTAAAGAAATCATGTTTTTGTAAACCATATGAATTTTTCGAAAATTTCACATTTTTGAAATGCACATGAAAAAATATTGGCCAGATTTAAAAAATATATAAATCGGTAGAAAAAATATGAATAACCCAATGTTTATCATGCATTTTACAAATCCAAAAATTGTGCCTGTAATAAATAAAGGGCTACAGCGAGCGCAGCATTTTACGACCGCAGAATGTCGACCAATGAAATTTGAACAAGTGTAAACTAAAATGAATCTGGACACAGTAATTTGCTGGACACAATAAGGATCTTGACACATAAATTAACTTAAAACAAATTAGTGAAAACAAAAATTAGCCCTTTATAACCCTTATTACTAGGATATTGTAAGAGCTAAGAAATTCTGTTGACTACCATCAAGAGAAATCCAAAGAAAAAAACTCAGGTTGAAATCCAATGAAAAATAAAGATTTCACATATTTTGAATTCCCTTTGACCAATTATAGCTTGGAAACCGAAGAGTAAAGCAAAATATACTGCCATATTACTGAAAGCTTACAATGAGAATAATTCAAAGATAAAGATCCCATCAAAATCTAATGAAAAATAAAGATTTCACATATTTCTAATAATTGCAATTTTGGCCCCCTTTCACCCCTTATAGCTCCTACACCAAATCTGTTGAATACCTCTGAAAGCTTACAATAAGAGGAATGCAAAGAAAAAAATCCCCATCAAAATCTAATGAAAAATAGGATTTCACATATTTCTAATAATTGCAATTTTGGCCCCTTTGACCCCTTATAGCTCGGAAACGGTAAGAGCTATATCAAATCTGTTGACATGCTACTGACAGCTTACACTGAAAGGAATCCAAAGAAAAAAATCCCATCAATATCTGATGAAAAATAAAGATTTCACATATTTCTAATAATTGCAATTTTGGCCCATTTGACCCCTTATAGCTTGGAAACGTTAAGAGTTACACCAAATCTGTTTTGAATAGCTATGACAGCTTGCAATGAGAGGAAACCACAGAAAAAAATTCCATCAAAATCTGATGAAAAATAAAGATTTTACATATTTCTAAAAAATTGCAATTTTGGCCCCTTTGACCCTTAATAGCTCCGAAATGGTAAGAGCTACGCCAAATCCGTTGACATACTGCTGAAAGCCTACAATGAGAGGAATCTAAAGAAAAAAAATCCCATTGAAATAAGATGAAAAGCAAAAATTTAGGTAATCTGCATGTTTGCAATTCTTTCCCCATTGGAAAAGAAACAAGTTATCACAGATCTGATGGTGCAGCACTGTGTTAATTTTTCATAAGGAATCCATTGCAAAAAACTGTATCAAAATCGAACTAAAAATTAAAAAAAATTAAATTTTTGAAATTTGCCCCTTTTGGGCCCCATTTATCTTGTGAATGTTACATGCCACGTGAAATCCATTGGCATACTACTGATTGGAAATTTCCTCAGGAGGACAATGAAAGAAACCCATCAAAAACCCTAAAATAATAACGATTCTACAGTCAAATATGTGAAAACATCAAATTTGAGCCTTTTTTGCCCCTTTTTTAAAAACAGTCAGGTGGGGCCACAATGACCAAAACTAAGCCAAGCCCTCCTTTTGTGCCAAGGAACATTGTGTTAAATTTCATAAGAATTGGTCAACTGGAACTTAAAGTTAAAGTGTCTACACACAACAACGACAACAATGACAGCACCATACCATTATACGACCGGAAAAATTTTTGCGGCCGTATTAAAAGTTATCAAAGATCAAAATTTATATTCCAATGCTATACAGTTGTAATTCTTCAGCTTTGCCATCCAAAAATGCTAATTTGCATATGCAAATTAGATTTTGTGACATCATAAATTAGATTCGATGAAGCTCCTATACCCCTCTCCTTCAGGGCAGGGGTATAACTAGGTTCCCTGATGGCATCCTACTGGACCATGACTTGCTAAATTTCATTTTAAATTTACCAATAAGGGGCTATGTTCCTTGCAGGTGACCATCTGCAATAAGTTGCTGATAAAAGAATAGTGATGGCAAAAGCTCACCAATTCAAAGCCAATTGAGCTGGAAGGTGGGCCAGCCACTGATTCAAGATCATGCTTGATGTCTTTTTATTTACTTTATTATTTTTTTTTTTTCTCCACAGAATCTATAATTATCCAAATTATTGGTCTTGTTATGGTAAAACTGCACTGTATTAACTTCCTTACAAGAACTATTAACTGAAAATAAGTTTAACATAATTTCATGATGAAGAAAATTTATCAGAAAATATCAGTTTATTCCAATTAATTGCCATTTTAAATGAATGGTGATTTAACATTATAATAAGCTGGTGTAAACGTGTGAGGGGCGTAAAAAGGACAAATATCATGACAATATGTTATCATCCTCAGATTCTAGTAAACATTGATTTGATTAAATGTCTTTTTATGTAATTATAGCATTACAATCTCCGGAAATCAGCGATTATAACACAAATTCTATGTCATGTGATTTATAAGAGTTCTGACTTGAAAATCACTAATGAAAAATAAATGAAATATCATGGTTATTGGTTCATGGGACAAATTTAAAATAGTCAATTGGCAACAAAATGTTGGATTCATCTTATAAATATTTGCAGGGTAACAAAATTTTATCTAATTTCAATTTCAAATCTTTTATTGAAAAAAGATTTGTTAAATCAGATACAGCAGTGATATTTTTTTTAGCTTTAAAATTCATCATATGATAATTAATAAAATTAACTCAATTTTTTGCATATTTCTAAGTACTAATTGTGTATTCAAATTGAATCTAATTTCAATTTAAGGAAGAAATGACCAACAAAAAATTTGATGAAAGGTCATTTTAACTTCCTCTTTCATTAAATTACAGAAATTATTCCTTAAATTTCTGTAGAAAACAAAAGAGAAAATAAAACAAAATTAAACTGCTTGATATAACAATTAAGAATATATGAAAATCACACTATAGACAGACATAAAGTAAGCTGTTTTTCAATAGATGAAGGAAACATATCACTTGAATGTTATGGAAATCCATTTTATTTTCTAAATTTCCACCCTATCAACAGATATCAGTTACTGATGTTCAGAACATTGTCTCTTAGTTTTATCTTCTCTCTTTATCTGGACAGGAAATCTTGAATTTCATTTTAAATCATGTACATTTGGAAACCAGAGGTTCACAAAGCCTTAAAATCCTTAACAGCTTTCATTTGGTAATATAAATGTCTTCAAACATGTGTAAATGTAACGTTTTTGGGGTGTTTTTTTGGTGAACCATTTGTAAAATATTCTAATTTTTTGTTAAAAATCATGTGGAATGGTGTCCGTGTTATAGAAATTTACTGTTTTTTATCAAAATTCAAACCACTTAAAAATACTGAGGCTTCATTCTGTGTATTGCACTTGGTAGATGTCCTTGGTACTGGATTTGGCTTCCTATTTCGATTTTTTCGAAATTGAGTACTTCTTTCTGAACTACATTTTGATTATGGCTTTCCATATTATATGATTTTAATGCTGCTGATGAGAGGTTACTCCTTGAAACACATGTACAGCATAACAAAATTAACTGTTTTATGTAACTTCAGTACTTTTTGTATTATATCTACTTCCTTGAGATTATGTTCAAATATGCCAATGTAAGGGTCAGCAGCCAAACATCATTTTATGTCCATATAAGGTATATTACATTGTTTTTGAAGGTAATACTATCTGAAGGACAAGATCATTTTTTGTTGTGAGTGATAGACCCAAGCACTTTTAAATAGCAATAAGTTTATTTTATCTCTTCAGGTGGTATGTTAACAAATTTCTACAAAAATATTTGAGAAAGTCAAAATCTACTGTGACAACTAATGTGGTTTGAATGGAAATGCAGGGTTGCAGAGGTAGCCATAGCTTATCAATAACTGGTATGAAATCTCAATACCACTGATTGCACTGGAATGAAATCCTAATGCACTGAAATCCAGGAAATGAAATCCCAACAATTTGTTGCATAAGCATTTTAATTGCAAGTTAGGTAAATATTACCTACAAGAATGTACCTACCATTATCACACAAGCTGGTTGACCTTCATCAAATGAATATTGTTTATCATAAATCCACAGTAAGATGGTTGACCATAAATCCTGTAACATTATGCATGATAAACTAGTGGAATTTTCAATGTTTTTCACCATTTTCAATCACACCATGCTTGATCATTATACATGATATGTTTGGTGATCATTCACCAAAAGTTAGTTGCTTGTGGTAACCCACACAATTTGCTAACCATTACCTAAAATAAATATTTTTTCAAATTCATTTTATCCATATTAAATAGCTTTCAAATTATCCCTAAAATTAACTTCATGTTTATCCATAATTAAAATTATCCATAAAAGAAAGTTTTGCAATTACCCATAATAGAAAGCCTTCAAATGATGCATGAAGAAAAGCCTTTAAATTATTCACAATTAAAATCTTTCCAATTAATAATCCATAATAGAAAGCTTTTCAAACTATCAATATAAATAGAAAGGTTTCAAACTATCCATAAAAATAGAAAGGTTTCAAACTATCAATATAAATAGAAAGCTTTCAAACTATCCATATAAATAGAAAGCTTTCAAATTATCCATATAAATAGAAAGGTTTCAAATTACCCATATTAGGATGCTTTCATAACATTCATCAGACATAGCTTTTCAGTTATCCATAATAGAAAGCTTTCAATCCATAATTAAAAAAGCTTTCCAATCATCCATAATATAAAGCTTTCCATTTATCCATAACTGGATACGATCCAATTATTCATAATAGAATGCATTCCAATTATCCATAATTGGATGCATTTAAATTATCCTAAATAGAAAGCTTTCAAGTAATCCATAATTGAAAGCTTTCCATTTATCCTAATTAGATGCATTCCTATTATCCTAATCCATGATTAGAAAGCCTCCAAATTTTCAATAATAAAATGCTTTCGAATTATCCATTATAAAAAGCTTTTCATTTATCCATAATTGGATGTGTCCCAATTATACAAAATATATAGCTTTCCAGTAATCCATAAAAGAAAGCTTTCAGTTTTCCATAATGGAAAGTGTTCCAATTATCCATAATAAAAATCTTTCTTGATTCTTTCAAGATAAGTGTGCTGCTATTGTTATCTTGATTTCAGTAACATGTATTCAAAAAGTACGATTTTTACGTAAAATTCCAAAAAATATCCTGTCAATGAATTCTGCTCAGACTGATGCTAGGGGCCATCTTGAACTTACTAAGAGGTGTGGACATAGCTCAATGTTGAAGTCCTCAAGGTAACTTTGAGATGGGGTTCCATTTCTTGGTTTGATCATGTATTTGTAGGGACTTTGTCTCATGTGCATTTGCTCCATATCCTTTCATTGTTAATTAGAGAGTTTCAGGAAATTTACCAAAATTAGAATAAAAATTTTTGCAATCCTTTTATTGAACATGACTGATTTCAATTAAATATTTTCAGAAAGTATGGTTTCTTGGCAGAAATCCCAAAAATAATTGGTCTTTGAGAGTTCCAGCAAAATTACCATAATTTGAATCATATTTTCGAAATCATATTAGTGAAAATGCTTGTTCTAAAAGAAACAAATTCTAAAAACATTGTTGCTTGGTAAAATTCCAAAAAAATATTTGATACAGTAATTAGATAGACACAATAAGAAGTTTGACACAGTTATTATAGCTGGACACAATCTAAGGAACATAAAAATTAGCTCTTTCATCCCTAAATGCTTGGAAATGGTAAGAGTATGGCAAATCTGTTGATATAATACTGGAAGCTTACATCAAGAGGAATCAAAAAGAAAATCCCATTAAAATCTGATTAAAATAAAGATTTATATATTTTGAAAAATTGCCCCTTTGACCTCTTATAGCTCGAAAAGGGTAAGAGATACACAAAATCTGCTGACATACTATGAAAGCTAACAACAAGAGAAATCTACAGAAAAATCCTATAAAAAATAAAAATTTTACATAATCTGCACATTTGCAATTTTGGCCACATTTAGCTTCTAATAGCTATAACAAGAAACAAGTTATCAAAATCTAATGATCCATTAAAAAAAAATGCATCAAAATCAGATTGAAAATTTTAAAAATATTTTTTTTTATAAATTCGCCCCCTTTTGGCCCTATTTATCTGATGAGCGATACATGTGGCGTGAACTCTGTTGAAACAAAACAGATTGGAAATTTCCACAGGAGCACAATTAAAGAAACACCATTAATAAATATTTAAGAGTCAAATATATGACACCCCAAATTTGCCCTTTTTGGCCCCCTTTTTTTTAAAGACAGCCTTCCTTTTGTGCCAAGGAACAATGTTTAAAAATTTCATAAGGATTGATTAACTTGAACTAAAGTTATTGACCAAAAACAAAAGTGTATACAGACAACACTACCGACAACAATGACTACAACGACAACAGCAGCATACCATTATACCATCACACATTTTTTGTGGTTGTATAAAAATGACATCTTGGGCTTCTTGTTTGCACCAAGACCAATATCAAAAATTCTGAAAGCTTCTTGCACATCTACAGACTATATGCAACAATTCTACATCAAAACAACATTCTTTATTAAAAAAATGTAGGAGTTTGAGTCACAAGCAAAGTGTGACAGAAGTATGGACAGAAAGACAGAGGCAACAACAATATCATCGAACTTTTATTCAAAAGTGTGGGGATAATGATAAACAAGAGGCTCTCAAGAGCATGTATTCCTC
>MJUU01033848.1:0-17643 GCA_002080025.1 Modiolus philippinarum | reverse complement strand
ATGAACCAATGTGATATACTAATATTGGAAAAGTTTGGTTCAAGTAAAATAAAGATGTTCCTCGATAGGATATAATGTTAAACCAAGATTTTTGCCAGTGGTAAACGTAATGGTTTAGATTAATGTGGACAAAGTAAACAAAGTTTGTTTTAGTTTCCTACTAGTGGTATTATAGAATTTCTTCATCAATTTTTTTCCACATGAAATATGATCTGAGCTGGTGGCCAATTTTTATGCCAATCTAGATAAAATAAGGAATCTTTGTGTACCTTCCATACACCATTCCTATACAGTTTGGTCCAATTTGACAAAGAAAGAAGTTAGACCAAAACATTTTTTATACTTATCTATGTTTTAGCAGCCATATTTTTTCACATATCACAATCTTTGAAAAAGACGTTCATAGTATCATTTTTGTATTACTTCATTCCATTTCAGCAAATAAGGTCTAGATATTTTTTAATAAAAAAAAAGAGTCTAATACATTTTACACAGACAGTCTCTTTTTTGACCAATCCATGTACAATAAGTGCACTTCATAAAGGGTATTCAAAACATCATTCCTGTATCCAAGTTCTACTTGCTAAAGTAGTTTCAACAGGATTGATTTAAATATTTTCCTAAGGGTCCAGTGTGAAGGTATAAATGCAATAGTGGCCATGTCTTTTAACTCATATTACTGAAATTAACAATCTTTGTAAAACACGTTCAATTCATAATTTTTTTTATTACAATGTAAAAATTTACACACATTTTTTGCACTGGGGGCTATGTTTTTGGAATAAAATGAGCAATTTTGATAAAGGAGTTCCATACATTATTCCTATATAGGCCTTTTCAAAAATCATTTGGTCCACCCTTCGGTTTCGGCATTTAAATACTTAGATTACAATGTCATTGGTTACTATGATTTACTGTGACAGTGCACTTATTTTCTTAAAATTAAAATGTATTCAGGGTTTAAGTCGTGTATTGTTAGCCAACCGTATAATTAATAACCGGAAGCGAAGAGTGTTTGTACCTCCATTTGAAGGGAGAGTTCATATCCAGGAAAAGATAACAACACTTTTTGAAAAGGGCTATAGTTAAGTTTGTTTTAAATATAAATTATTCCTATATAGCTAAGTTTGCTTTAAAGATTTCACAAATGATGACAAAAAGTGAAAATGTAATAAGTAAACACAGCGCTAGACATAAAGACAATGGATGCCAAATGATTTCTACAGGTCATACTGAAACTTTTCAGAGATCATCACTTTTAAATAAAGGAACAATTATAATGGAATATTTCCAAGAATCCAATCTGCAGCAACTCTACAAAAGGACATCACAAGGCCATAATGTAACCTGTATGCATATAGAAATATTACCAATGTTCTAATCTTGGCATGGTACAATCCATTTTATGTAAGACAAACACTAAGGAAACTTTTCGTGGTAAAATGTAAATTATATAAGTACAAGGGAGCACAGCACAGTAACACATCCCGTCATCGAAAACCCACTTGCAATGTGCAATTCAGGGAAAAATTTTATATTATTATAAAAGCTCCATAACAAATGAGACAGGAAGTCAACAGAGTAAAAATTTCTTAATTTCTTACATAAACAGATAACAGATTTTGAACTATGAAATGTGTCTATTTTAGTCATAGATGTATTTACTTTCATCAAATGGCCCCCTTTGATTTGGTCACTATTTTTCATCTGATGATCCCTATTTATTTGGCCACTATTTTTTTATTTGATGATCGCTTTTAATTTTGCCACTATTTTTCAACTAATGATTGCTTTCAATTTGGCCACTATTTTTCATCTGATGATCCCTTTCAATTTGGCCACTATTCCCTTTTAATTTGGCAAATATTTTTTATCTGATGATCACTTTTAATTTGGCCACTATTTTTCATCTAATGATCCCTTTTAGTTTGGAAACTATTTTTCATCTGATGATCCCTTTTAATTTGGCCACTATTTTTATCTAATGATTCTTTTCATTTTGCCATTATTTTCTATCTAATGATCCCTTTTAATTTGGCCACTATTTTTCATCTAATGATCCCTTTTAATTTTGCCACTATTTTCTATCTAATGATCCCTTTTAATTTGGCCACTATTTTTCACCTGATGATCCCTTTTTAATTTGGCCACTATTTTTATCTGATGATCTCTTTTAATTTGGATCTTTTTTTTTCATCCAATGAAGCCTTTTAATTTAGCCATTTTTTTTCATCTGATGATCTCTTTTAATCTGGCCAGTATTTTTATCTAATGATCCATTTTAATTATGCCACTATTTTTCATCTAATGACATCTTTTAATTTTGGCCAAAATTTTTCATCTGATGATCATTTTTAATTTGGTCACTATTTTTCATCTAATGATCTCTCTTAATTTGCCACCTTGTTTCAAAATAAAAGTATATAAAATCTTTTAATTATCTTAACTAATAAGGTCATTTGAAGTTCTTTTTTTTCATTTGAAGTTATTTTATTAGACTAGGAAAATGGGATCCGGACTAGTAAACTGTTACCTCAACTAGTTTGAAGGACAATTATGAAAAAAGTTTTTGGCAAAGACTACCTGCAGATGGCAATCTTGGATAAAGCACAAACAAACACAAACATCTTTTTTTGCAGGAAACCACCTTAAGATTGTTTCCCCTGACAAAGACATTACATTTAGACATTTTGCCTTTTAATTTCAGATGTTGTAATATTTTTATTTTGACTTAGCCCAGTTATGGTGATTTACCATTTCACTTTCTGTTTTAGTAAAGACTATTGTGGCCAAGTTCTGTTCCATTTGGCCTAGCAGTTTCAGATAAGAAGATCTTTGAATGTTTTTCCCAAAGTGTTCAGTGCTTAGCCATGTTCACTTCTGTCAACCAACTTGGATGCGGGGCACCTCATAAAAAACCTTTTTTGCAGAGGACCACCTAAGGACTATTGTGGTCAAAGTAAGTTCCAATTAGCCTTTTAGTTTCAGAGGAACAGATTGTTGCAGCTGTTTCCCATAATCTCAAATGTCGAACTTGGCTGCCCTCTGGCAGCCATCTCTATATAAGGCAAACCTGAAAACACCATTTTTGCAGAGGACAACCTATAGACCATTGTGGCCAAGTTTGGTTCTAAATTCCTGTGAAGTTTTTAGTGGAGAAAATCTTTGAAAGTATTCTCATAGGGTTTAATGTTAAACTATGTTCCCTGCTTACAGCCATCTTATATTGCCAGTAGATGTGAACCTGAAAAACTTTTTTGTTCCAATAGGCCCAACAGTTTCAGAGGAGAAGATCTCTGAATGAAAAGTGTACATTAGACAGAGAGAATGACAAAAGACGCAAAGTGATGCTGGTTATAGTCAGGTGAGCTAAAAATCTGTCTCAACCAAACCCCAACTTAAACAGAAATCAATTTAAACCAAACACTGACTACACCAGAAAATTGTGTGAATTAAATCAAGACTGACCCAGAACCATAACTGATTATATCAGAACTTGTCTGGCCTGAAGGATACCTATATTATAGAGCAACTTTGGCAGTTTTCGACCCCATAACATATTTATGTAGGTTTGACGTCTTGTGTAGGTGCAACATATATTATTAGTGCATATCATTTCTCCACATATACACATTGTATCTTTGACTTGTATACTTAAATCATTTTCAACTTTGTAATATTGGGAAAATGTCAAATAAATGGCCAATCAATCAGCAGTTTTTGACCACTTTAGACTCTTTTTGACCACCAACAGGTATGGGCATTTTTGTCTGCTTCTAACCTAACTTTGATTTTGCTTTGTTTCAAAAAGGGACTTGGAATCAATCATCTTGAATTTTTAGATCTGAGATAGAAATTCATAGATTTTACTGTTGCAAAATTGGTTTTCTGGGGACACAAAAACTGAGCCAGAAAGCAAACAAATGTGACAGTAAAATCAAATATTCACAAATTTACAATAAAACACACTTACCATTCTGGTACAAACATTTCCTAAAATTATTATCATGTGCTCCCATTTTTAAAAAAAAATCTTAATCCAATCCCATAAGGTCTTTTCAAAATGTAAACAAAGGCATTAAGCAGATATATTTGCAAGATAACAAATAGTGATCGAAATTAGCTGAAACTGCTATATGAAAGTGCTATGTGTTTGACTGTTTCATGTAATCATGAAAAATATACAAGGAATTAGATACTCATAGTAAATATATTGTATTCCAATGTGTTATCCTAAATTCAATTGTATGTATGTGAGGGGACTCCCAGAAAGGAGAATGCCTTTTGTGTGCTATCTATTGCTGTAAGAACCATTATGTAACATGTAAGCAAACTTTATATGATATCTGGCTCTAAATGCAGCAGACTGCATTAATGCATGTGCGCATGTGAATGTTCTCCAAATGCATGACACTGCATTCAATTAATTCATCGCTATAAAAGAGTGGTCAAAAAATAAAATGCCTCCAGTCAAAAATACCGGTACCTAATGTTACTCTATGGTGTGAACCTTTGTAAACTGAACACTTGTATTTAAAAAACAAAACCTTCAGTTCCAAAGGGGTTCAGATTAGACAGTTTCAAAGGGGATCAGATAAGACAGTTCCAAAGGATTTCAGATTAGACAATTCCAAAGGGGTTCAGATAAGACAGTTCCAAAGGGGTTCAGATAAGACAGTTCCAAAGGGGTTCAGATTAGACAGTTCCAAAAGGGTTCAGATAAGACATGTTTCACTGTAATTAAATGGTGTGCCTGTCAACTTTGCATATACCACATTTTCTCTTTCATACTTTATAAAAGTTTTGAATATATAGCAAATTGCAGGATTTCACTGGGATTTACTCATCTCTCTGGTTGGATATAGAGAAAGGTAAAATTTTAATACAAATTAAGGTTAAAGGCACTTCAAAGACCCCTAGTAACAAGCTCTATCTCATTGGTCCTTTTAATTTATTCCATCTTTTCATTGGAAATTAGTAGTTTCCATCTAAGATAATAAATTTTCCCAGAGTCTAAGTAAATTCCAAATTAATTTTATGAATAAGGATTAAATATAACTGACTAGATAATAAATAACAATCAATCAATCAATCAATCATTTTTTTTAAATCAAAGTTGAAAGCACACTTTCAAATACAAATTCGTTGATGGCTATGTTTGAAAAAAACAACATTTAATGTCAATATTTGATAATTTAAGCAAGCTGTCTTCTATAGCCAAAATCTAACCCAAAACAAATCTCTATTAAAAATGTACTTCTAATTTCCCATATTCTTAAGTTATTTTTAAGACTGCCCCTAAGACAAAAGATGGGAGAGATCATATACCATAGGAAGAGTAATTAAAATGCATTTAACCATAGAAATAAGATAAACCTCTGATTATCTCTAGGGTCAATTTTTGTCATTAGTTTCTATTGAAATTACATGATATTCAATCCCGACTGATTGAAAACTCGATGGAATAGTTTGGCAACATTCCCCGTCTTTTATATTTTGGTATTGATGAGAATCGTTGTTCAGGTAAGATTTCTATTGATGGCATATTTGAAACTGTTACCAAGTTTGTTAATCTCTTTCATTTATCGTAATAAACATCGACAGTCAACCGAGGGTGACAATGTCGATTAAACCCGCCATTTAATTCTGACAAATATAGCAATTAAAATGATACATATTCATTTCAAAATCAGAATTAAAATCAATATTGTGGTTTAAAATTTCAAACAAAGAAAGAATTGTATTTGAATTTTAAAATCCTTAAAAAAAATAGTTTCCAACTTGCATCCCACATTTATCCCCTCCCCACTGTCATGATGAGAGAGTCATAGCTAGTTTGTACATGTTTAATCTTTTATTAAATTAGTATTGTTTAAAAAATGACATTGTTATCATTTTCTTTAAATGTTTATCAGAAACTGTAACAAATAGCGTGAGATCAAAATTTGAACCAAAGTCTATTTTCTTAATACAATTGCTTTGGAAAGATATATTTTCAATAGAGACTTACTCAAATTTCATCATAGCACAACAGCAAAATATCACAATGAGCATCAAAAACATAAAACGTTCTGATTCAAAGGAGCATTTTGTGTGCTGTATATTTGCCAAAATTTTGAGATATAACAGTAACCCTAAAATCTTCCTGTTTTCTACAATTTTCAAGAGTGTAAAATACCCTAAAAAAAACATTTATGTTAATTTTTTCTCATAGACAAAATTATAAGTAGTGTGAAGTCAAAAATAATCAAGACTTTAATATTCAACAAACAACTTTGAAGAACACTTTCCCTGCCACATTTTCAAATGTTTTGTTAAAAAAAAATCAATAAAAACTTTCATTAAAAAAATAAATGCCAGCAAAAACTTGGACCAGTAATCACTATGAACATGCCAAAAGTAAAGCTGGTGATCCTCCTACAGAAAACTTCTGGTTACTATAGACTTTTCTTGAATTTAGGCTTGTGGCCATGCACAAGTCTAAAAATAAATGACCTTGAACTTAAATTCATGGTCTCTTCTGACTGGTTTCTTTGAATATATATACCAATAATATCATCTGTAATGAGTAAAAAATCCCTTTCTCAAAACATGTAAAGGACAATAACTCTTCCATTTTTTAGAGAACTTCAGTCCAAATGTATGGTAACAAATATAGTCATTGAAATTTTGAACTCCTTTGCCTATTTACTGATCAGACATTTTATTTACAATGTATTATTGTTTTCAATTCGGTTGGTAATAAGGTTGGAGGTTGGAGACTAAAGTAAAAATAGTAATAGTGAATTACTTGAAAGTTTCGAGGGGCATAACTCCAGAACTCCTAGGTGCTCTGAACCCAAATTTGAACTTGACCTGAGTTTTATAGTGAACAAGTTACATACAAAGTTTGAAGATATTATGTTATTTCATTCACAATTCATAAGTCCGAGACCTTCGGGGGACAGACAGATGGACAGACAAACACACACAATTGAGGGCATCACATAATACCTCACCACTACATAATGCTCTGTATAAAAATTGACCTTTGACCTTAAAACAATTATGAAAGTTTGTGTTTCTCCTATGTAACTTAAGTAATGATGAGGCTTGTTTAGGGGGTCCCAATATCCTATATCCAAGTAAGTCTGCACTAATATATCCCTTTGAAAATTGAAGATATCCCAATCATTATTGAAATATCCCATATCATGCAGTCAAAATATCCCATGTCCTTGTACGTTTTGTCTCAAATATCCCACATCTCATTGATAAAAGTTGTAACTAGAAGTGTGTTTTGATACAAAAACGAATGTCTCTCCCAAATACATACATGTGTATCTTCCTGCAGATGATTAGTATCTTTATATTTTGCCATTGCATTTGATTATTACATAATTTGGTTGAAATCCAATGAAAGCTGTAGGAGAACTAGCATCAACAAACTTAATTTATCAAAATTCTATGACAAAAAGGAGCATGACTCCCACAAAAATTGGCCAATCAATCCGGCCAGACAATATGCACAACTAGGCATGATGGTCAACAATCCTGTGAAGTTTGGTTGAAATCTGATGAAAGATGTGGGAGAATTCGCATCCACAAACTTAATTTATCAAAATTCTATGCCAAAAAGAGTCATAACTCCAACAAAAAATTGGCAGATCAATCTGGCCAGACAATATACACAACTAAGCATGATCAACAATCCTGTAAAGATTGGTGGAAACCGATGGAAAATGTAGGAGAATGGGCTTCCACAAACTTTTTGATGGACAGACGGACTGACGGACAGACAGAATAAACAAAAACAATATTTCTCCCCCTTGAGAGGGGGAGACATAAACATCCCAATATACCTTCAAGCCTCAATGATAGGATTCAGATTTTCTTGAAGTTTTGTGCTTACTTAAATTTTCTCTTTGTACAGGAGAGATGTGTAGCTGAGCTTTCCAATAGATTTCCATGGAAACAGTTTTATATTCCACCTGAAATAAAGTCAGAAATCTTTAGAATCATTATCCTCATTAAATATGACAAAATTGCATTTTCAATTTTATTATACAACCAATGAAACAAATATGAAAATATTCATAATCATTAATTTTTGTGAATTTGTACTAATTTTCAATGTTTTCAGTGTTACATATAAATGTGAAAAAAGTGCCCTCACATATATGTAAATGTGCAGATTTGAGCATTTTGAAATATGATGACTGCTAAACTTGATACACACATACTAGTATATATGGCAATTTATCAATTGTAAAATTAGTCCCTTTTACTGCTTGGGTATTAAAATTTAGTACATCTGGACTGTTAAAAACTGGTTCATTCTTATTTTTGAAGAATTTCATACTCAGTCTATTTAACTCTGCTGTCTAAGTGATATTTAACCCAAATGAGGATGAAATCTACCTTTATTCATTAAAAAATAATTAATTGATTGGTTGATTTTTCTAAAATAAGAGCTGTCGCCAAATGGCAGCCAGTTATACCCCCGCTCATTGAACCCTGTAGCAATGTGGCAAGTGCAAAATTAAGTGTGTGTGGACACAATACAGGTGTGGACACATTACAAGTGTGGACACAATACAAGCATTTACACAGTTGCAGAGAAAAAAAGTGTGACGAAAAGTCCAATTTGACACACAGTATAAGGCCTCATACTGAAGCACCATACCAAATATCAAGTGGCTGTCGTGTGCAGTTGCTGAGAAAAAGTGTGACGAAAAAGTCCTATATTGAAAATGAAAAGTAAAAAACACACAAAGTCGGTAAACAGGAAGTGGTGATTCGATATGACTGAAAAGGGGAGATACAGTACAAGGCCTTATACTGAAGCACCATACCAAATATCAAGTGGCTGTCATGTGCAGTTGCTGAGAAAAGTGTGACGAAAAAGTCCTATATTGAAAATGAAAAGTGAAAAACACACAAAGTCGGTAAACAGGAAGTGATGATTCGATATGGCCAAAAAGGGGAGGCGCAGTATAGGACCCCATACTGAAGCTACATACCAAATATCAAGTGGCTGTGACATGCAGGTGCAGAGAAAAATGTGACGAAAATATTTGTGACGGACGGAATGACGGACGGACGGACAAAGGTAAAACAGTATACCCCCTCCTTCGGAACAGGGGTATAATTTCAATAAATTGAAGGTGGTGATAAGTGGCAAAAGAGTTTTCAAAACAAAAAAAAAACAGCATTAGTATATCTATCATAGGTTTACTTTGAAATCATTGAGGGCCTTATTAAACTGATTTCCTTTGTAATAAAAGTACATGCCATCTTTTCAGGTATAGAATATATGTCCAAACTACACAGAAAACTTTCCCCAAAAAATTAGATAAGATCATAAAACTTCAACTTAATGATTTATATATATATAAATATTTGGCCAAATTGTATCATCATTTTACCAGAGGTGGTCCTAATAAAAACTATTTCTATTTGTTATAGTCCTTCAAGAGTAACCAAAGACCAATTTTATTGGCCATTTGGCTACAAATTCTACAGATTGACAACAAAATTGCTGTTGAGAAACTGTAGAATTGGTTAGAAAAATTAATCAATTGATACTTACCTCAGCAACTGCTGTGTTAGGTGATGAACTTTGTTACAGTTTGATCTTTTATAAACTGGATTTTTAATAACTATTACAGAGGTGTATTCATGTTTTTGATTATTTCAAACAAATTTTTAAACTGTGAAAATTTTTGTTTTCATATGTATAATCAGTTGAACATTTTTATTTTTGGGTAATTCGCGTACTTTTGGAGATAATGTAAATCACTTTTAGTATTATTTTGGTATAAAACACAAAATCAGTGATTTGATTATGGGAGATAATAAATTTACCAAGAGAGGTAATAGAACACGAAAAATTATCTCCCATCAATAAAACAGGGGTTTTCACATTTTCTCCCTCAAAATGATATGCACGATTAAATATTTGTGGGCATATCAAAATTTGTTAAAATAAATATCATTTACTTATATTTTTATTCAAAAACAATTTACATAAAAACAATGCAAAGTCTTTGCAAAATTAAAAACAGAAATTTACTTCATCTATGAAGGCTATTATTAAATAAGAAAATAGATCAACATGCTCATTAACCAAACAGACAAAAGATTTTTTCCTGAGGTGAGTATCAACTTCTCAATTTGGTAAACCAATTCTACAGTTTATTGGTAACAATTTAGTTGTCAATCTGTTGAATTGGTAGCCAAATGGCCAATAAAATTGGTCTAAGCTTATGCTTGAAGGACAGTAAAATTAACCTGCACTTGTCCTTTCCAACATGTCAACAAATCTACGGTGACATACCGTCTCATAGGGTCACCATGTTCCACCATTGATGGACATCTGGTAACCTGTGGGCTAATTTTATTCAATGGGCAGTTTACAATGACCACTATAATTACACATTGTGTACACAAGTTAAACGTGATTGAGGCTGTAATTTGTATTAAACGTAATCGTCACTTTTCTACACACATACTGTTTGACATTCATTCTGCACTTACAATGACCTTAAGCTGGTTAACATGTATTTCGGTTTTCTCCATCTTGAAGGAAAGCCATCATGATTTGATAGCAGAAAATTTGTAGCAATCACTTTGAAAAGGAATCAGTCGTAGTATAATTATATATCATAAGAATGGAATACCACTTTATGTGACAGACTGTCTGTTACGGAAACTAAAAGGTCAAAGGTGATCAATGAAATTTTTAATTTTGTTCTAGCAAAATTTTACAGATGTGTTATAATTGGTTTTTCACTAAATACCCATATTACTATAATTTTTGAAACCTTGAATTCTGTTCTCCCAAGTTGAAAAAATTCTTCTTGTTTGTTGAGCTATAATAGAAATTAGATCTACCAGAACATCAAATATGCCTCTGCTCCACTTATAATCTAGGAACACCTACAAAAACCAAAGAATTACAACCAAACTCAGACTCAATCTGAAACTGATCAAGGCAAACCCATGATCATAAAACTACATTTCAAGTAAATATCTATGGCAGTCTTCAAAAAAGCCTAGACAAAATTATTTCATGAAATGCTTAAGTCCTTATGGGCAATACCTCCTACAAAGATAAATAAAACTACAAACTCAAACTGTAATTAATTAAGGTGGACTAACATACATTTGTAAGTCAATAACTCAAAGAGTGTTAAGTGCAGTATTTTTTTATTTCATGGAAATTTAAAAACTAAAGGACAATATCTCCTACAACATGAATGAAACTCAGACCTAATATCCTGTCAATATCTATTATAGCGATACACGTCTTAGAGTACCCGAGGTGTAACTGCAATTGACAGAGGAGTTTTGTCCTTTGCAGTTTACTTACCTAGAAGATTTTCTGCAAACCTCAAAAGTATTGGAATGAAAAATTCTCTTACCTGAAGAAATTCTTCTCAGTTAAATCAAAATGTTCAGTTAAAGTAGTTTTGATGAATTTATACAAACTGGAACTATTAAAGGAGAAAAGTGAAGTTAATCTATAACTTTTACAACAGTCTGGATAAGATAAAAATTATTATCACATTTATTACAAAAATGACTGTGATATGATTTTTCTATAACTATTTTATTAAAATCAACATTTTTTTCAAGACCATCACATTTTTTTAAAATGAAATTTAAAAGTCATTTTTTTTTGGAAGGGAGATCACCAAGCAGAACATATTGCAACATTAATTAGCTCCCTTTCCATAATACTGTGTTTTGGGGATTTATTTAAAAATAATAATAAAATTGGGGAATAATCTTCACTTAATTGTGTAATTGTATATCAAATAATGTATCGGATGCATGGATATAAAATATTTGTAATGTTTTGTTTTATTTTATAAAATACATGAAATAGTGAACTATGAAATATACTTTTCTCATAAATCTTTCCAGTTATTTTAAATTCACCAGATACCTTTAATTGATTGAACTAATACAAATGGGAAGAAATCTCCTGAGGTAAGAAAATTTTTCTTAGGTTTTTATGAAGCTGATTTCTACGGAAGCCCATAGGGGACCTAAATAGAAACAAAAATAAAAATAAATTATATCGTTATCTCGATATATATATATCGTTATATCGATATAATTATATCGTTATCTCCATATAAATAAATCGTTATATCGATATAATTAAATCGTTATCACGATATATATTGATATCATTATCTCGATATATTTATTTCGTTATCTCGATATAATTATTTTGTTATCTTGATATAAATATATCGTTATAACGATAAAATTATATCGTTATAACGATATTTTTATTGTGGTATATTTCAAGAAAAATTACAATTGTATGAAAACCTATTCGCGTTAAATTCAGTTTAACAGGATGAATTGATTTATATGATAGTTTAATGTCAACTTAGAAATAACATAAAAATGAATATTTTTATCCCCACCACGAGACGAAATGGGGAGTTATATTACAAAAATAAATAATGACATAATGTAAAGTAAATGAACAAGAGACAAAGCCTTTACAATACATTTTATGTAATGGAACATTATTTTTATTCTTGTTCTTCATTACCACAGACGGACATAATCTGACCAGTTTTTGTTTCAATAATAAATCCTAATTAATTAATTAATAATAGGATAAATATTAGAGACAAAAACCTACTTCATCTCATTTCTAAACCCCGAAAAACAAAGTGGTGAGATATTCAGTTCAACTTCATTACGTGTACGTCCGTCCGTCCGAATGTCTATTAGTTCGTTCACTTGTGAGTAACAGTAAACACCTTCAAAGGTCGAAAATTATAATCACTATTTAAAATCCACAAGCAAACTTAAGTAGAAAAACACAAATGAAATACAAAAAGAAAAACGTAAATAACGATATGAACTCGGAATATCCGGACTTGGTACCGGCACAAGCAAAAACTAGCGTCAGGGTTAAACCGGTTCCTGGGTACCCAAACCTCATTATAAATATTTATACTTCACCATATCGTCGTGTTGTGGGAAAAAAATGCTTAAATTTATACCTTGGATTTTAGTTCGATTATCATATAAATAAATATTACCAAAGGCATTTCTTACCCTCGTTTTTATTGAAATGTTGTTAAAAAATGTCAAAAATGATTAAAAAATCCAGAAAAACTGGCAAATAACTTACATTCTATACGTAATAGGGAATATTGACAGGATATTTTTCAAGATTCCTTTAAATTGGCTTTGGGGTCCAATGACCTGAATATATTACAGGTATACTGGCCTCTCACTGATACTGCTGATGTCTTCTGAAATCTCTGATGATTCTTTACCAAAACCTGCGGGGAGTTTTGAGTTTGATTTTTATTCCGTAGTGCGACAGTGTTTTACCAGCAGACTAGGCTCCTTGAGCTGGGCCGTCAGTTTAGTGGCAAGCACTCCTCGACCCATCTTTCTAAATTACCTTTTGTCTTATTCTTTCTTTCTCAAGATTGTGGTCTTAGAGTTAGTAGTCTACCTGTATTGGGTTTTATTTGTACGTTTTTTATACTATAGGGAAACGGGGTAGAGAAAAGGGGAGGATTGGGTACCCATAAACCGGTTTATCCCTACCGCTAGCTCTTGCAAGTGCTGGTACCAAGTCCGGCTATCCTGAGTTCCTATTGTTGTCCATGTTTGTCTTTTGTCATTTTATTGTTTTTCTTGTGCGGTTCCCTGGTGTATTGTGACATGTGATTGTGGTTTTCGGCCATTGTAGGTGTTTCCTGTTATCTTTTCTACATAAATAAATACTGTTTAAAAAATCAAGCGTAACGCGAATACTTTTCCATACATTCTTGAAAATACAAATCTAATTACATGATTATAACGATATAATTTTAACGAGATAACGATATATTTATATCGAGATAACGAAATAATTATATCGAGATCAAGAAATAAAAAATATATCGTGATAACGATATAAATATATCATTATAACGATATAAATAAATCGAGATAACGATTTTATTATATCGAGATAACGATATTTATTTCGAGATAACGATATAATTTTTTTTTCTTTTTGTTCTTTAGAGGTCCCCTATGGGCTTCCGTAGATTTCTAGGTAAGTAAACTGCAAATTTCAGAAACTCTTCTGTCATTTGCAGTTAAACCTCGGGTATTTTAACAAGTGTATCGCTATAAGTGGTGTTAATAAAAACTCTAGAAAAATGTTTTTCCAGAATGATGGTATAATGAAAGGATCTTTATGTCCCTCAACTTTGTTGCGGGTGCATAAAAAGGGCCAATCATATATTCAATGTTTTCTTATACATGTAACTTCTTATACGGTCCTATGAGAAATGATGTCTCAATGTGGTGGCCATCTTAGATGAACAACTTAATAGTCTCACAGATTTAGGCCATAATAAAATAATTCCCAGATTCTCATCCATTTTTTCTCAAAATTTGGGGGGGGGGGGCGGCAAATTTCATATTTTTATCAAATTTTGTAAAAAATGTTGTCATTTCAAAGAAATTTACCCAAATTGGCCAAAAATTGAAATAAAATGTTTTTGAAGCTCGTGAAAAAAATCGGGGAAGGTGGGGATGAGAATCTAGAATGTTATTTATTATCATAATCAGATACAATGTTATTAACTTGTGTTACTTTATTACAATTAAAACAAAGGAAACTGACTGATAATATTATTTTTAATCATGAATTTAAATAGAAATTTTGTGTTATTATTATTAACATAGAGTACCTATAGACAAACAAATTTTTCCTTTATATAATATCACTAAATAATTTGAAATTAAATCTTTGAAACATGCTATATCATTTCTCATTTTTTTCACATTGCTAAAAGTCACAGTAAAGAGTATCACTGGTACTTTTATTAAATATCTATGTGATGATTATATAACTTTTATTCAAAAACAAAATCTCAACAATGTAAGATGCTTAATATTTTAGCTATAAAACCAGACAATCTTGTTCCCATATTTACATACATTAATAAGTAATTTTCTGTCACAACTGCATTTACTTGGTAATACACTGAACATAAATCAAATTTCTTTTTTTTTTCTTTTTCAAAATATCCTAGCTACCATGAATTTTAAATTAAATACAACAATTCTACAAATTAAAATTACATGGTACTACACTTCATAAATTTATGATAAAATATATCTTTGACATGTACTTAACCTGGAAATTCTAAACTTTGATAATTTTATATTATTTTTAATTGAAAACGAATAAAAAATAGACAAAATCTTCGCGATTTTCAACAATGCATTTTAATATTTAAAATCTGTTTGGATAAAATTGGTGATAATAGACAACTTCAGAAGAGAACTGCTTCAGGCAGGAAATTCTGACTTTGCATTAAAACCATTGTAATTGGTGGCGACGAAAAGCAAGATGATTTTTGTGGACAATAAGACAGAGTGACTTTACACGATTTTCCCACATTACTACTTCCTATGAAAGTTGCCTGAAGTGAGAATACACCTGTCACTTTCTATGCCTTATAATTACTGTAATCAAGGTCATACAAGGTCATCAAAATTTCTGTCAAACAAAAAATTGAAAATTACAATATCTGAAAAAGATTAAATAATTGTTCTTTCACAATGATTGCTGAAACTAAATTTATTCTGTATCTAATTTCATAGCAACCATTTCCTGACTGCCACTAATAAATACTCTTACTATCTGAATTTCTTTAAAATGTCAGTTGTTGCATTCATTTACCAAAGAGACTTAAAATTATTTGTCCAGAATTCAGATTTTCCGAAACCAACAAAACAAATTTGAAGTACATACCAACGGCTCAAAATAGCCTCTGTAGCTCACCTGAGTAAAACTTTTACTTATCATATAATAAAAATTAGTAGATCTGTAGTACATATTAGAAGCTCTTGTGAGCCTCTATGGCTCACCTCAGCATTCCTTAACCAAATATATACTAAGCAGCTGTGTATTTATCACTATCGTCTTATGTTCTTTATAGCTCATCCGATATAAATTTTGACCTAAAATAACTAATTATCAATAAATACATACTAGACCCTTACAGAAGCCTGTATAGCTCAACTTGGTCTAACTTTTAGCTGAGTATCGACTCAGATCTGTTACCAGTACTAGAGGCACTGTGGGCACAGAGCATTTTTTAATTCACATGAGAATATCAATCAAGCTCTGAAGGCTTACTGTAGCCTTTTAAGCTAACCTGTGTATAACTTTTACCCAAAATAATTAAGTATCTATAAAGTACATTTTAGAGGCTAACATTTGACAAATGTACAGTAGACAAAATATGATTGTGGACATAGTCAAGTGAAACTCATGCAAAATGTCAGCACTGAATGTATAGACTTCTTCCGAGGGAACTGTTTCCAAAAACTGTTTCTGTTGTATAAAGAACATTTTATTGTCCCTTGTCTATGACCTTAACGGTCTACTTGTTCCTATTGTAAAACCAATTTAGCAATTTCATTTACCTATAGATGTTATAAAGTTGATCAAGAGCAATACCAACAGACCAACATATATTGTAAAAAGATTTTGGAGACTTGCTATTGTTAACTAATCTAAACAATGATGGTCCTTTTGAATTTTCCAACAATTCTATTGTATATCAATCTGTAATGGCCTGGGGAGGTTTTACCTTGATCTGTTGATGAAAATAGGAACTATATATAGAATTTATATAGTCACTGAAAAAGAAGGTACTATTGAATTTATTAAAAAAAAACACCATTATAAGAATAAATATTGCTATATGCATAATGTAGAGGGATTTTAATTTTTTTTTTCATAAATGGAAATTTATAATTGAGTTAATTTGTCTTTGTTATATTACATGTAAAGGTAACACTTTTTCAAGGTAAAACCTCCCCAGGCCATTACAGATTGATATACAATAGAATTGTTGGAAAATTCAAAAGGACCATCATTGTTTAGATTAGTTAACAATAGCAAGTCTCCAAAAATTTTTTACAATATATGTTGGTCTGTTGGTATTGCTCTTGATCAACTTTATAACATCTATAGGTAAATGAAATTGCTAAATTGGTTTTACAATAGGAACAAGTAGACCGTTAAGGTCATAGACAAGGGACAATAAAACTGATGTGGTCTTGTATTCTTCTGGTTTTTTGGAATTGTCTCTGACTTTCGAAACTCTCTGATTTTATGCACCATGATGCATTAGAACATAGTGTACGTTGAGCCCCACTTTTCCATTCCAAATATGACTGCAAATATAGACTTTCGACAAAATTTGATGAAAATCTTTATATTCCTTCATTGCATTTGAAAGATTTATTGCCTTCATGCAAGGTGAATGAAAAGTCTAGAGAAATTAGGTTTCCCGCTAAAATTTCAGGGACTTATATCTCAAAAACAGCAACACTGACCTATCAAATTTTTTTGCTTAAAATGATATATGATCGATGATCTAATGCAAAGAAATACAAATATTTTAAGACATTGATATTATAAACTTTAGGAGTGACCTTCCTTAAGGGATCCTTATTTGGAAAGGCAAACAGGTGCAGCAATATGGTGTACATACAAGTTTTCACGCACGTACCACTACTTTTGTACCCATATCAGATACATTATGAAAAATGGTAAAACTATACATGGAAACAAAATACACCATTTTTTTCATCCAAAAT
>MJUU01033846.1:9150-21703 GCA_002080025.1 Modiolus philippinarum | reverse complement strand
CAGAAAGTATCACAGATTGACACAAAGTATCAAAAAATGTCCCAAAATGACACTGAATGAAACCAACTGACAGTTGCCACAATGTAAACCAAAATGTCAAAAACTGTCACAAAGTGGCACAAATGGTCACAAAATGTCACAAATGCTCACAAAATGTCACAGTTCTCACACATGTATCAAAAAACAAAACATTGACACTTATTATCATATTTTTTTCTCGTTCACCATACTATTAACTATTGAACTGACTATGACCCTTTCAAATGCAAATATCTTAAAAACGGTTCATCCTAGGACTATTTGGGGTGTACCAATCGATTTAGAAGGGTCGATTTACCCCTAGGACAAACTTTCAGCTACTTATTTACAGTACAAATATATTTTTTTTTTAATTTCAAAGTTTCCCATAGACTTAATATTATACAGTAGAATTACCTCCCTTTGTATTTCTAATATGCAAATTAGCCATACCATTATTAAGTATTTAGAAAACTTGACTATATATACAAGTGGAAAGTAACATATAATGGGTTGGGAAGTGCGCATGCGCACTTCCAGGGGTACGAAAGTAGTCCCAAACTAACCCTAACCTAACCCTAACCTAGGGTTAACCCAGGGTTAACCCTAACCCTAACCCTAAGC
Source organism: Modiolus philippinarum (assembly GCA_002080025.1). Classification (NCBI taxonomy): domain Eukaryota; kingdom Metazoa; phylum Mollusca; class Bivalvia; order Mytilida; family Modiolidae; genus Modiolus; species Modiolus philippinarum. Next base: position 21,061 of record MJUU01033846.1, on the reverse strand, counting down.
CTTTCACATATTCATCCGCGAGTGAGCCGCATCACTCACCGCGGATGATTGGAGGTGCCAAAACCTCTACTACCTAACCCTAACCCTAACCCAGTAGTTCCTAACCCTAACCATAACCCTGGGGTTAGCGTAGGAATATTTACCGTATACAAATTGGGTTACCGAAGCACCAAATCCATCCGCTTATCATTATCCCCCCAAACCTCCTATTACCTATGACTCCGAAATGACACTTTTGACTCAAAATGACACTTTTCACTCCAAAATGACACTTTTGACTCAAAATGACTCCGAAATGACACTTTTGACTCAAAATGACACTTTTGACTCAAAGTGACTCCAAAATGACACTTGTGACTCCGAAACGACACTTTTGACTCAAAATGACACTTTTGACTCCAAAATGACACTTTTGACTCAAAATGACATTTTTGATTCAAAATGACACTTTTGACTCAAAATGACTCCAAAATGACACTTTTGACTCAAAATGACTCCCAAATGACACTTTTGACTCCTAAATGACACTTTTGACTTAAAATTAATCCAAAATGACACTTTTGACTCAAAATGACTCCAAAATGACACTTTTGACTCCTAAATGACACTTTTGACTCACAAATGACACTTTTGACTCAAAATGACAATTTTGACTCAAAATGACTCCAAAATAACACTTTTGACTCCTAAATGACACTTTTGACTCCTTAATGACACTTTTGACTCAAAATGACACTTTTTACTCACAAATGACACTTTTGACTCAAAATGACACTTTTGACTCAAAATGATTCCAAATTGACACTTTTGACTCCAAAATGACACTTTTGACTCAAAATGACACTTTTGACTCAAAATGACTCCGAAATGACACTTTTGAATCAAAATGACACCTTTGACTCAAAATGACTCCAAAATGACATTTTTGACTCCAAAATGACACTTTTGATTAAAAATGGCACTTTTGATTCTTATTGACTCAAAAATGACACCTTTGACTTAATATGACACTTTTGACTCAAAATAAATGACACTTTTGACTCAACATAACTAAAAATAACACTTTTGACTTAGAATGACACTTTTGACACATTACGCTCTTTGTACATAATGTTCACCATGTTATTTTCTATGACCCATTCAAATGCAAATATCTTAAAAACGGTCCATCCTAGGACTATTTAGAGTGGACTAATCGATTCAGAAGGGTCGATTTACCCATAGGACAGAATTTCAGCTACTTATTTACAGTACAAATATTTTTTTTTAATTTCAAAGTTTCCCATAGACTTAACATTATACAGTAGAATTACCTCCCTTTGTATTTGTAATATGCAAATTAGCCATACCATTATTAAGTATTTTTAGAAAACTTGACTATATATACAAGTATAAAGTAACATATAATGGGTTGGGAAGTGCGCATGCGCACTTCCAGGGGTACGAAAGTAGTTCCATACTAACCCTAACCCTATCCTAAATAACAAAGAAAGCACTGTAACACTAACCCTAACCCTAACTCTAACCCTAACCCTAACCCTTTCACATATTCATCCGCGAGTGAGCCGCATCACTCACCGCGGATGATTGGAGGTGCCAAAACCTCTAGTACCTAACCCTAACCCTAACCCTGGCAAAAACTCACCGTGGCATATAAGCTTACAACCGTAGGAAGGAGTTATCCGGACAAATGATGTAGTCTATAAGCTATATTTTGAACAAAAATGACAAAGATCAACAATACTTATTTTTCTGAAAAATTGTCAAACATCAATATCAAATTAACATACACATCTTTGATATATGCATGATCAACCTGCAATATTAAAACTTACAATTTTTTAAATTGTAGAAGGAGTTAACCGGACAAATCATGTACAATATGAGCAGTATTTTGCATAAAAGTGACAAAGTTAAACAGTGTGTATTTTTCTGAAAAATTATCAAAATTAAAAATACAAGTAGTATGGACATCTTTAATATATGCACAATCAACCAGCAAAATAAAAACGTTGTATCCTAAAAACTGCTGAAGGAGTTATCCTGACAAATGATATACCCACAAGGTCTATAGAATCCAATGTTAAAGCTATGTTCCGCTCTGGTGGCCATTTTGAATGATGTACGGACCTGCCGATTACTTTTTCGGAGGGACCATCTAAGGACCATTGTGCCTAGGTTTGGCTATAATTGGACTGGTAGTTTTTAGAAGATCTTTGAATTTCTTTTCCAAAGGATCCAATGTTAAAACTTTGTTCCCAATAGCGGTCATATTGGATGAGGTGCGGACCTGTCGGATACAATTTTGAAAGGAGACCACCCAAGAACTTTTGTGACCAAATTTGGTTCTAATGGGTCCAGTGGTTTCAGAGGAAAATTTCTTTGAATAAAAAGTTTACAACGGATGGACGGACGACGGAGACAGACGCAAAGTGATGGCAAAAACTCACCTGGCATAGCCAGGTGAGCTAAAAACCGTAGGGGAGGAGTTATCCGGAAAATGATGTAGTTCATAAGCAATATTTTGAATGACAATGACAAAGTTCAAAAATATGTATTTTCCGAAAAATTGTCAAAAATCAATATCAAATCAACATGCTCATCTTTGATAGAGGCACAACCAGCCTAAAAATAAACACTTTCAATCTTTAAAGATAAACAAGGAGTTATCCGGACAAATTACATACCAAAAGTGATGACGGACAGACGGACTGACTGACTGACCAACTGACGGATGGACCACTACAAATATATACCTTTCGTAACTTCGTTTCGCGGGGTATGAATCTGTACTACTATGAAGTCACACTCTTTGAAGTGCACTCTGTACACAAGACCACCCTTATTTTACACTTGACCAAATCACTCCTTCAAAATAAAATTGTACATGAAATCATAACTTAATTTTCTTCAATAGGAAATAGAAGGGAAACGGGGAATGTGTCAAAGAGACAACGACCCAAAGGGGAGTAATAACAACTCAAAGGCACCATAAGATCTTCAATGAACAGTGAGGAAACCCCACACCCAACGGCAGGCCGGAGTTGGCCCCTAAATAAAGAGTAATCAAGTTTAGCAAAATAAACATCATCCTAGACTCCCATAGACATAAAGTGAACTAACTAGAAAACAGACAACACACACAAAGGCTTAATAAATTTCCTGACATAGGACAGGTGCAAACCTGCTGCGGCGGGGTTAAACTAGTTTTATTGGGCCCAAACCTTACCCTATAGCCAATGTGATAAATAAAAAAAAACAATCGTAACAACAGTAAAATTCAGTTGGCAACAGGACTGAGTCAATTGTGACAAAAGAAACTGAAAGAACTAAATATACGGATATAAACATGAAATCACAAAAACTACTAGCAGTTAACTGACATGCCAGCTCCAGACCTATTACCAACTGACAAATTAAGTTATATACCCTCAGTATACAGCTTCAATGTCTTTTCTGTCAATTAAACCCCAAAAAATATGTATCATAAAAAAAATCTGACGAATTACACTTAACAAATATGGGCTGTATACGAGAACAACGAAAACCACAGGGACTTAATAGTGGTCTTATTCCACTATTAGTTAAAGATATGTGGTCTGTCATTACTTCATATGACTAAACTAGTATAAAAACGAACTTACGATATTTGGTGTATTTACCATTCCTCTGTGTTTCGAATGAAATATAAGACTAAAACATATTTTGTTAATGAATAAATTGAATTTTAAAAAGCATGTGCAAAACACAATGATAAAAAATACTTTTCGTACGAATCGTTAGAAATTATTTGAAGTGATTTCTAGTGTACTAACTTTTCGGTTTTAGAAATATCGCCTTACTAGTCGCTAGCTTGAGCCTGTATAATAGTCAAAAGGATCTCAAATTGGTGTCAGAGCTAACAAAGTACAAAAACAATAAATCTAATTCAACCAAAATTTGAATTATGTCAATCGAATATTTGACGGTCAAATCTCTAGATAATACACAAGATGTACGAGGGTTGTCCGTAAAGTTCGTGGACAAGGATAAATAAAAAGAAAAGCAGCGTTTTATACATTTATATTTTGCATATTCGTAAGCCTTAAGCTCATATGAATTTGGATATATAAAAGTTGATCCAATTTTGCCTGCAAAATTGACAAATATGTCTTCATAAAAAGACCCTGAATAGTCACCCGGAGCGACACGAGTATTACATGTCAAACGTAGTGTCTAATATTTATTTTTTGTAGGTATTTCATAGAATTCAGTGAATAGTGAAATGAATATTACATTGCAATCTTTATATTATGTCTAACACCAAAACTGCAAAATTTTAACATCTAAAGATTTGAAATGACAAATTAATAGAGGTATTAATGTCTCAAGGCAAAATCAGAAATTCTGGAAAACCTGACGTTTTTCGATAACGCGGAGCAGTGACGTGACTCTAGTATCACTCATACATCGGGAAACACCCTCAAATACCAACCTATTCCCGAAATATTTAGAAAAGGCAAGACAAAGTATGTTTTGCATTACAATTCAAGTGATACAGAAATTTTTGAACACAAGAACCAGTTTAAAGAATGGCATGTGTAAAACTAACCAACTTTCATATATCTCAAACTGCAGTTACAGGGTGTTAGTGAACATGCTTTCCGACTATCAGTCAATGAAGTTTGCAAGTGGTTCAACGGGTTGAAATTGATAACTTTTCCGTACAAGAAATTATTTTAAATACCCTTAATATTTTTAAGACAAAAAACTGCAAAAATTCCGAATTTGTTGAATTGCGAGTTCATTATAAAATGTTAACCTCAAAGATTAGGACGTCAGACAACGTCAACATTTTAAATGTTTGTGCTCCGGGTGTGTAACATAAGTTTCTTTTGTTTCGACAGAAAAGTAATTAATATTGCTTTGATTGCAATGATATTTTGCATACTTATGCATTAAAACACATTGTAAATGAAAATATTAGTTTCATATACATTCTCGTTACTTAGCAATTTTTATTTAGATTGTCCATGAACTTTACGGACAACCCTTGTATACTATTATTAATATTCTAGACAATTAAATGATTTTATCATTTGTTGGATGTTGGCGAAAAGAAACTAGATGAGAAGTGGAACAAATTCTGACCAGAGCATGCAGAAAGAGCATTTACGGTCATTTTGACCAATCAAATCGTAAAATGCATAAAGGTTGCAAATATCCAATTTTGAGTAGCTTTCCGTCTGTGTAACAGTTTGAACATCGTGTTCAATGCAAGATAAACGGTTAATTTAAAGCCTATCTACGGAATAATACGGTAAATTTCCACCTTCTACAATATATGTCATACTTAATTGGCACATACTACATGTTCTATGTTAAAAACAGAAAATTTACAAAGAGAACAATAATATTTATTATTGAATTGTTTAAATCTCTGATAATACATTTTTAACTGGAATCTGTTCTATCTGACAGTAGAAAATCTGTCTTTGGATGTTATTTTACAATAACTGCTTTGTTTTGATGCCCTCTTGTTAACACTTTCATATTGTATTGGATTGATATGGGATTTAAACGCATAGCAGAAACATTAGAAAAATTTCCTTCTATCATCTCTTTAAAAACATCAATGCTTCATATAGTTTGACACTTCTTTATGCACATTCGAAATATTGTGTCAACATATAATGCATTAGGTACATGTTTCTTTTAATCTTTCTTTCGGTGAGGTGTTTTATGTCTGTTGAATTTCTCTTCGTTAGCGATGAAGTATTCTGAAATAGGCGGTAACCTTAAACTTCTGCATATATTGTCAGACTGAATATCACCACCAGAATCAGGAATCGGAGGTAATTTTGGCTTGTCAACTGGTTTTATGTTGTAAAAGAGGTAATAATGTTCATAAACGTGCGAAAGTTTTCTTTTTGGCGGTGGTTTTTGATGTGCCAATCCAAAGTTTAATTCATACACTGGTCCTTTATTCGTGATATGTCGAACTATTAGACACAGCAATGCTATTGCGCCTGTTGTTATAATCAATAAACTCATTGCCATGAGAATATAATTTATATATGTGTATTCCACAGGACCAACCCCTATTATGTCTGAAAAAGAAGTACATAATGAAAAAAAATATAATAAATTCTCTGCGCGATGTGATCGTAACAATGCTAAATCTTTACTGAGAAGTAACACGAAAGGTACACAGCAAATAAAATGGTACTGGCTGTTACAATAGGTAAGCTTCGTTGAAATACGTGAAAATGCTTTACAGCACTCACTATATAAAATTGGTTTACCGCTGTACTTTATAAAATGCTTACAGGAGTAATTAGCGGCTTTTGATCGGTTTTTACAGACACTTTAATTTCCGGTTTCGGAGTTCTTGTTTCTGGATGAAGGAACATTTTATTCCATTCCGATAATGGTCAATTTTGATTAAGTAATAAAACATAACAATATATCTAACATCAATACACACCTAAAGAGTATATTTTTTAAAATAGCTTAATTCTAAACAATTCCAATTCATGGAAATATTTGGTAACAAAACGTATTAAAACACGTTTAGTTATCTTTATAGTTGTCTTTTTGCCAGATAGATAAATAAATAAATAAATATACATGTATTTGATATCAATTATTTGCACACAGGTAAAAAGCTTGCAACTTAGAAAAGATAACTTAATACCGAACTTTTAGTAAATTTGATTTCTGCATATGGCCATTTTGACCACTTATGTCTCTTCAGTGCAGAGAAATAAGTGGAAAATAACCTCCCACTACCATTACAATGACCTGTTTAATTCAAAATTAACGTAAACAATGACTTAGTGTGGTCGGTTTGTAGATCTTGAATTGTGCCCTTATAATTCATTATTTTCCGAAAAGAACAACAAACTTAAGACTAATTATTTATCCAAAGCAAACAATGACGTAGCAGAAGGTTTGGTGAGACGGCACAACGTCAAGAAGTCGCAACACGTTTTAAACTTACGAAAACGTAGATGTAAGAGAAAAATAGCACCGAGGAATTCATTGCAACAGATTTTTTACTACCAGAATTTAAAAATGTGACGATTTGGTAATGTGGGCATACTCCTTATTCATGTCATCAAAGGGAAATTCCGGATTGTGACTTTGACTGTGACTGTGACCTCAGATGGTGTATCGTTTCTTTTGTTGAGTAGTATAGATCTATTTCCGTTATAAATCACATAAAGAAAAAACTGTACTACAGCCGAGATGATCAGTAGTTTAATTTAGGTCTTTCCCTTTTAGGGGAAAGACCTGTTTGTTATTTATCTGATAATTATAATTATTATTATTATTATTATTATTATTATTATTATTAAGAAAAAATTTTGACGGATCATCAAGAAACTTCGAAGTAACTGAAAATTTCAAATACAGTTAACATTACTCATAAGTTGCTCAGTGCTCATATGACTCACACGAATCACGAGTTGTTCACAAGTTACTCACAACCCATTCGCGTGTTCATTCCACTAAATTGCTCCTGTGATGGTGGGAGTGGTAGGCTATACCGTGGTGATGCTGATATCATTGGTGATCGGTAGAGTAGTGTTGAATTCTTAAAAATAGATTTCTTGTTATAGAAAGATATGGCAATTGCGATTGCTTGCTTCTTCCCATTACAAGACAATTTATGTTACGAATCTCCACCACTGCCTTCAGTACATCCCAACTGCAGCTTACAACCCCACCATCATAGCAACAATTTAGTAAAATTAGCAAGTGAGTAGTAATTAACTCTTGAATCACTCCGTGAGCCACATGAGAATACTTATGGGTCATTTAAGTAGGGTTTTGAGCAATTCATGTGTGATGTGGGTGTGTTTAAGTCTCCGTTTGCTATAGTTTCTGCATTTGTGCAACGAATCTCGAAGGATGAAGACGTCTCAAAAGTACGATTACGATAGCTGTAATTATCATTCCAATTGATTGTTCAATCTTCTCCGTCAGAAGCAATCAGTTATAAATATAGAGCAAAAAAGAAAATGGACAGACAACAGGATATAGAAAAGGAGTCTAACATGTCCGAGGAAAGCTATGTTACATGTAGAATCTGAATACCCTACCGATGAAATTACAAAAACAGGATAACAGTAAACTCCTACAATGGCTGGGAACTACAAACACATGCCACAATTTACAAGCAAACTGCACTAGAAAAACAATAACGAAAACAAGAGACAAACATAAATAACGATTGGATATCCGGACTTGGTACCGGCACTAGCAAAAGAATATTTTAGTAAACAAAGTCACTGATGCAAATGATTCCGCAATTAAAGAAAGGTTGAAAAGCAGATTGAAGTGAGAACCGAACCTTAAGTCAGAAAAAAAAATATTCCAATGCCAATTGCATCATCGGAAACGCAGAGACACAAAGATATCACACAAGTACTGCACAGGATAGAAAAAAGGGAAAAAAATATAGATGAACATCAATAACCAAAATTAAGCCGGGCATAAGGAGAAAAAAGCACACAAACATTGATATAAAAACGAATTTGACAGAAGAAGACTGCAATACCAGCGAGGTCTTGAAATATGCTGTAGATTTAATATAGTACAGTGGAACCTCCAAAAACCGACCTCTGTCGGGACCAAAGAAATCGGCCGGTTTTAAGAGGTTCCGGTTTTGGAGGTTCGGAAATCCGGTCTTTTCAATCCGAACACCAATACCATAAGTGTAACATATGATCTGTAAGGTCGGTTTAGGCTGTGAGCTATCTATTTCAGTATAATTTCTGCATTGTTGTAAATTTCCATTAAAAAGTCAGTAATCTGTTGAAATACAGGAAATATCGATGAAGATGGTGAGAAATTTGTGACATGTTGAATCAAATTTGATCGATTTTATTGTCCGAGAAAAAAACTCTGGTTTTCAGAGTTTAATTTTAGAAAATACAATACGTTTGGGACCGAACTATATGGCCGGAATTCGGAGGAGCCGGTTTTCAGAGGAAAATTTCACTTAAGTATAAAGGTAAAAATTCCGGACCGAAACATATAGAGGGATCCGGTTTTTTTTAGGGGCCGGTTTTGAGAGTTGCACTGTACCTATTTGATAGAGTATCGGATGCAAAAGACCCCCATAGTCGGTCTTCATCTTATTTTATCTCGCGACCACCACTGTCAACACCATCAACACCCATAGGAAGCTAGAACGTTCCATCACCGCCCTAAATTCATGGGTGTAATATGTTATACATGTACTTCCAATCGCAGTTTAAACAACACTTGCAGAAGTTCCTATGGAAACGCTCAATCATATGGCTCCACCACCAATACGACTTTAAACCACTATAAACTAGTAATACGTGATTCCAAACTGTTGCCGGTTTTGACCAAAATTTCACGGAGGCACACAAAGTTGTCCTTAATCTTAAGACAATATTTTTACCTTCGTCAGCCCAATATTCTAGTTTGAAGCCTCTATATTTATTATCAACGCTGTTAGTATATAAATAGACTGTTGCTGAATCACCAGACAAAGTAACAAGTCCTGGTTCTGTGTCACCACAAAATGTCTTGACTGTACTATACATCATATTAGGCCCTGTAAAAACAAATACTTATAAACAATTCACAATTAACAATGAAGGGTATGACGTAAATGCAAATGGGACAAGGTCGATACAAATATATGGTAATGCTAAGCAATGGAGCAACGCTTTTATTGATGTTCTTCATCTTATAAATCATCTCTACCGGATTTGACATGTTCAATACGACGGATGTCTTATATGAAGCAGGAGATGCTTATTCTACCAGTGCACCTGATCTCACCCATGGTTTTTATTGGGTCTGTGTTGTTCATCTTTGTGTATGTATCTTCATTTTTCTTTTCTGTGCCGTACCCATGTTGTGTCTCTGTTTCTGTTTTGTTTTCGATGTTGCCATCCTTGGATTATTCCTTTTGGATGACGGCTCGGTTCTTACTTACTTTACTAATGATTTGACAGGTTCAATTAGCAAAATGTAGCTCGGACATAAATTACATACATTGTAATACATATTCCAACTGAAATGTTAGGATAAATTCTTCTAGTTGTTCTTTTTTGGTTTTTTGTTTTTCGCCAAAATATTTTCCACAGCTATAATGCTAATGAGGGGATTATAGGTAAGGCCTTGTTTCAGCGGTGACTCGTAAGGTTTCTTTTTGTTTTTGTTTTTTGTATGGTATCTGCCCCCTTTTTATATGAGGCAAAAATATTTACAAACCCTCTGTTAATCTCATTCACACATTATAATTATAGCAGAAAATGCAAAAATTGTAATGAATGTACATTCTTTAGTAAACATATTTCCTGATAATTTGAGGATACATGTACAAAATGCTGCATGGAAAAATGTATTTACTAATGGTATATATACTGTGTATGTGTAACACGTGTATTTGTTTATATTGTAACACGTGTTTGCCTATAAATATTTCTATATCATTGGTTGAAAATGGTAGTACGATAGTTGACTTAAGGTCAACTCTATTATTTCGTGCTGAAAGTTGAAGTGGTAAAACTACAAGAAAAATGTATGATTCGAGGTGCGTCTTCACAGCTGCAAAGTTTTCCCCAGCCACCATCCCGTAAAGGTATTACTTAAAAAAAAAATAAAATTGACAATTATGTTTGATATACATATAAAGATTGTTATGTATTTTTTCTCCGTATATGAAAATGGAATATTTTTAGTTTGATTTACGAATCATATGATTGCTAGTTCCTAATTTATATTTTTCTATTTTGTAGATTTCGTTTTTGTATAGATTTCTGCAGTGGTCTACGCAGTAAAGGGACAGCTATGAACTTTGTTTTCTGCTCAAGCTTTGCTGCGCTCTGTCAGGCGAGCTTATCCCATACACAGATCTTGTTTATTTCGTAAATAATTTATATTTGGCTGAGGATACCGAAAGAAAATACATTACAGTTAATTTCAACTAAGGACCATGCGATACAAGATGAAGATACTCGCATGCTAAGCAATACACCAAAAGGCTGAAGGACTCAAATGATCGTACTTAGTTTTAAAATGTGTGTTTTAAAATTTGACGTAAGTAGTATATAGGGACGAACAAATTATTATTTGTCGAGGTTGTGCGAGGTGGTGCCTGGTGGTGCCGGAAGTGACGTCACCGGCTGTGACGTAGACCGGAAATAACGTTACGGAAGTCACGTGACCGGAAGCGGAAGTCACGTGACCGGATGTAGAAGTGATTACCTTGCGCATGCGCAAGTTTGGGAGGGGATTCCCTTAAAATCTATTTATAGAACGGGGGAAGCCCGAACTCGTCCCTATATACTACTTGGAGTAACCCTTAATTTTTGAGTATTGTTTGCGTATTTTCTTCCTTTGTGATGTCGTACTAGGGTAAATCGGGGTCGCTGAATCGATTGGTGCATGTTTCGAAGCCCTAGCTCCGAGTGTGAACGAGATATCGGCCCTAAACGGCCCTAAATCGGCCTTAATTTGAAATCGTTCTACTATAGGCATATCATATATGGATTCGATGTACTTTTATACTTCTAAAACGATTTGAATAGGTAATTAAGTCGTAGAACGTACTGTCATAGAGATATCGGCCCTTAGAAATTTGAGATCGGCCCTAAATCGGCCCTTAATCGGCCTTAATCCTTAATAGTTCTACTATAGACCTATGAAATATGGATTCCGGGTAAATTTACAGTTCTAAAGCGATTAGTCAAGGTAGTTAAAGCCTAGAACGTAGTTGTATAAAGTTATCGGCCATTAGAAAATTGAGATCGGCCCTAATAGGCCCTAATTCGGCCTTAATCCTAATTATTGGTACTATACACCTATCGTATATGTATTCGAGGTACTTCAGTACTTCTAAAGCGATTAGTCAAGGTAGTTAAGGGATAGAACCTACTGTTAT
>MJUU01033845.1:0-11617 GCA_002080025.1 Modiolus philippinarum | reverse complement strand
CCCCCATGAGGACCCTCGTTATTGAATCATGCGCTCGACATAAAAAAATATGATCTCTACATACTAAGTCGAGCTATCGATATGCTAAGTCGTGCGTTGGACCATGGATGTATCTGCATGGTTGGACACACTCAGTCGAGTGCTCGACATAATTCGAACCCATGCCATACAAAGTTTTAAATCGCGTCATACAAAATCGAGCGCTAGATATACTAAGATGAGCGCTTAGCTTAATAAGTTGTTAGTGTGATCCCATTTCGAAAAAAAATATATATACAATTTTGAGAAGTCAATGAAATTATGTGTTCAAAACTTCAAAGCCGTCACACATGGTCAAAGAATTATAAATGTTTTATCAAATATGATGATGGTGTCTTGGTACTTCCATTTGCAAGTCTGATATATCTGGCGTTTTTCAACTTCCGAAACAAATGGTAATCGCCATTGCTATTTTTATATACCAGTGCAGTAATACAATTTGTTGAGTATTACTCCAAAGTCCTTATCAGCGAGTATTTTTTTTTTAAATATCCATTCGATTTGGACATTTTCAGATAGAATTTGATGAATTTCTGTTGGCCAACTCTTATAACCAATGTTTTATGACAATGTAAATCATCCTTACTCATCATCGGGTGTCATTAGGTCATTAGATGTGGTATTCCGGGATGGTAGTTTTTGTTTGTTTTTCTTTTTTGGAATTTTTTTGGGGTTTCTTGTGTGTGTTTGTGTGTGATATTTTGACGAGAATTGTTTAAATTAATTCTTTTATCTCATTTTAAGCATGGATGAAGTCATATAGTTCAATCCTGTTCAAAATGATATTTTCATTCTTTGGAGATACTAAACGTTTATCGTATAATTCAGTCGATCTGTTTGTCTCGATTAACTATCGAAGTGACAAAATGCGCTATGATTTAACTTGCAGAGCCACATCGTGTGCTCATGGCCTCTCAGTGTTGTCGCGAATGTGCAATACTATCAATCTAGACAAAACGGGGTGCTATGCTTGCTGGGTTCAATTCTGAAAAACACCTCATTATTGAGTTTTGATCTGATGGCTGGGGCGTATGACATTTGCACCGATTTTAGAAATTTCAAATGTTTCATTTGCGCCGATTTCATTTTTTCATTTGCGATGATTTTATTTTTCATTTGCGCCAATTTTTATTTTTGAGCTTTATTTTGAATGCATGTAAGCTTCGTGCGTAAGCAATCACTGTAATATGAACAAATGAAAAAAAATCCTGAATATTTTACACGAAATTAACAAGTAAAAAATCGGCGCAAATAAAAGAAATAATCAGCGCAAATGAAATAAAAAATCGGCGCAAATGAAATTCAAATCGGTGCAAATGCAAAACGCCGGATGGCTGATAGTTTTACAGAACCATAATAAAATGCGCTTATTCTTTTTTGCTGTGACCCTGCAGTACTTCATTTTTTTCGGGATGTTTGAAATATACAAAAGATGTGCTTTACCTGTTATTTGGACAGACCTACATTTTGTATCCGTTGGTAAATTATTCGTTAATTCACACTATTTCATTTATTTATTGCATAATTTGAAGGCATATTTCCATTAAAAAGTGAAATTTTAACGAAAAATATACTTTTTTAGTAATTGAGTGCATATGTTGATATTAATAATAAAATTGAAAAAGATTATGTATTAAACAATATAAATAGATAACTTTTTTTAGATAATTAAGTTCTAAAACGTCGAAAAAAACAACAACAAACGTTACGGCGTTATCGATAACAGCGCGTAGTCATGTGTGTATTGAATGTGAATTTCTGATCCTTTATGTTAGATATGTACAAAATGAACATGTTTTTATATACTACACACACAGATTTACCTTTTGCTGCAATATCATTGAATTTTATGACAGAGCAGATTTTGGCCCAAAACGTACCTTGTCCTTTATTTTGTGCATTCTTTGTAATAACTAAATACCGACATAACTATGAATTTTTCTGCATATGCACATTTCGACATCTTTTGTCTCTTCAGTGCAGATAAAATCTAAACGTTTGGCAGACCATAAACTCAAAGATGTTTAAAATCTGATAGAGAACAAATAACCAATATGATCTAAATGTAAAGCCAAAATCAGCTAAGGACAGAGCTTTGCAGGAGGGAGATACTCCTTAGTTTCCAACAAAATTTACAAAAATTTAGGTATTGTAAGTTTTAAAATAGAATCGGCTTTCGGGTCAGCACCAAAGTACCAAATGACTACTGGGCTGGTGATTAAATGTTTTTTTTTAACAAAATTCTAACTCCTAGAAATATTAAGGCTGCATTCTCTGTATCATACTTCCTATTCTGATATGTTTGCTTATGGTGCTTCTTTCGAAGTATTTTATTATTTTTTTTTTTGATAATCACATTAGATTTTCACGCTGCCGATGAGTGGTTTATATTTGCAACACGTGTACATCATAAAAACAAATTACTGTTTTTCTTCCTGAAACTTTGGTACTTTTGTGTACTTCACGAAAGGATATGGAGCAAATGAACATGAGACCATAAAACATATGTTAACTAAAACTGCAATAATTTTAATGAGCTGTATGGCCACCTCGGAAACCAATTCCCCATCAGCAGCACTAGAACCCAAACAAAGGAAATCCATAATTTCAAAAATGTTTAAAATGCATAAAATCAAAGGAAATCTGAATAATCAGTATTATCAAATATAGGTAAGGACAAAATTACGATGGACAGAGTTAATCCTTAGGTCTTACAATTTACATAAATTTAGATAGTAGCAATTGAGCAAAGTGTACACATGAGATATCATCCCCTGCACAAGTACACCATATCTAAGAAAAATAAAGAGCATACATCTCTACCACGGGGAATTGTTTTACCAACTCCACACTGCAATAAAAGACAAACTCCTGTATTAAATACTTCACGAAAGGATATGGAGCAAATGAACATGAGACCATAAAACATATGTTAACTAAAACTGCAATAATTTTAATGAGCTGTATGGCCACCTCGGAAACCAATTCTCCATCAGCAGCACTAGAACCCAAACAAAGGAAATTCATAATTTCAAAAATGTTTAAAATGCATAAAATCAAAGGAAATCTGAATAATCAGTATTATCTAATATAGGTAAGGACAAAACTACGATGGACAGAGTTAATCCTTAGGTTTTACAATTTACATAAATTTAGATAGTAGCAATTGAGCAAAGTGTACACATGAGATATCATCCCCTGCACAAGTACACCATATCTAAGAAAAATAAAGAGCATACATCTCTACCACGGGGAATTGTTTTACCAACTCCACATTGCAATAAAAGACAAACTCCTGTAAGAAATACTTCACGAAAGGATATGGAGCAAATGAACATGAGACCATAAAACATATGTTAACTAAAACTGCAATAATATACACAGAGTATAAAGACATATACAGGTTAAATGATTCATTTCAACAACTTGACTTACTGTTCTCACTATGTAATTGTCTATCATGATTATTATTAACAATATTGTGGAAAGTTTGTCGATTTTGAATTTCGCATTTATGGCAGTACCTGTTTTGACTGGTTTGACTCTGACAGTGGGACAGGTATCGTATATTGAGTAAGATGTGATTAACTTTTCTGTCACGTAGTGTTAAGGGTGCAAATCTGTGTGTTCTAATCACGTTTTCCTATTTCTATATCTTTTGTCGATGCCACATGTCACTGTACTTCTGGTTTCTCGTTTTTGTCATATATTTGGAGTGTGATTGAAGAAATTATTGCATTTATTGTTCCCTGGCTTTTTTGTTACAGGTGTGTTTATAAGTCATCCTTTAAATGGATTTAACTCAAGAACTATATCGTAATTTGATGGAGATATATATTTAAAGTAACAATGAAAGAATATGTAGTAAATGCACATGAGAGAAAGTTTCTACAAACTCACGATGAAACCAAGCAACGAAACAACGCTTTTATTGTCGTTCTTCTTCATCTTTAGTCCGTATTTTGACATGTCCTTCCAGTGTATATGGATATTTTTTTTAACGAGAAGACAACTTTGTCTTCAATTTTATGCTTTTATTTTTTCTTAAGTATGATTTAAGAAAATGTTAAGCTAAAGAAATTTAAGCAGTAGACACCTTGTGTTATGAATCTTTTGTTTTTATCACTTAATGCATGTTCTTAAGTTTTTGAAAAATACAATATTACTATAATGAGATTGCATTTTTTTTCAATTATTTTACAACAAAGCACAATGAAATTTGACAAAAGAAATAATTTATAACACTTTTCGACATATATTATCAAAAGAAATCTTAAAATGTAAGAAGGAAAAACGGAAGAGAAACAAAAAAAAAAAAAAAAACAAGACAGATCCCCTCTTTGAAAATATAAAAAGTGTGAGCAAAGCTCACTAATATATACCCCCAATTTGTAATCAGAAGTTAAAAAATAAAAAAAGAAAAGTCAATTCAAATTTTAAGCTGGTGAACGGCAAAATGCACTGAACATTTTGTGAAAGTTTCATTGAATTAATCAAATGGTCTGAGAGGAGTTATCGTTGGAAAGTGTGTACCGAAATAGCAGACGATATAATGAACAATGGGCACCATAATCACCATATACAGTCCCGCTAAACAGGCTGGGGAAAACCCCATTTGGGATACTATACCCCAATTGAGCTATAATATCCTAATTGGGGTATCTGGTCAGTTTTTTAGAGATGATTTTTTTTCTTAATTCAATGGCAAGGAAGGAAACATAATACATGAGAAACTTCGTGATTGCTGTCATCAAATGACATATCGCCATTTACTTGATAACGCTACATTTCACCACCAGGGGAATTATAAGGACTTAAAATCATATATTTGATTCTGTCAAAATTCAAGATCATCGCAATTGTAACTGGGTAAAATTTCAATGCAAAAGAAACGGTGAGTGTTTAAAAATATTATTTAATTGAACCGAAGTTTAGTTTGTAAAGATAAGCAAAGATATTGAAGTTTCAAAACCATTGTTACAAACTATATATTCAGAGTATTTCTTAAGACATGGACAAAGAGAGAAAACTCTTAAAGAAATCAAATGACATGTTTATTTGAATATTTCTCCCTTCTTAATTTCTTTGATAATAAAAAACATATATATATATTTTTCTAAATCTATCACCATTTGCTTAATTCGAATGTAGAAAGAGTATTCTTTTGGTAAGCAGCATAGAACAATTGTTAGCTCCTCAAATCTTCAATCATCACTAAATCAGGGGACTGGTTTGTAAAATCATAAATCGATCTACACAAAATTTGCAGCATCCTTTTGACAGCAAAAGCGTATCCTCTGAAAGCTCTTACCCTAAAGATTTGTATTTTTTATGTGTGATGATGCTCCATTAAACCCCTAAAATATAATAAACAAATAACTGGTATTATACCCCAAATGGGATATTATATCTCAATTGGGGTAAAGTATCCAAAATACAAAAAAATACCGAAGTTGCATAAAAAAAAGTAAATTTCGTTATGCTGTACACGTGTTTCAAGGAGTAACCTCTCATCAGCAGCATTAAAATCAAATAATTGGAAAGCCAAAGTCCAAAAGTTGTAATAAAAGAAGTACTCATTACCAAATAAATCGAAATAAGAAGCCAAATCCAGTACCAAGGACATCTACCGAGTGCCATACACGGAATGAAGCCTCGATATTTTAAGGGGTTAGAATTTTGATAAAAACAGTCAAATTCTATAAAACGCAAGGTAAAATTTTCATGTAAGACAAGTCTGACTATCGGGCTGGTGAATACCCTCGGGGACCTCTGGTCCACCAGCAGTGGCATCGGCATCGGCCCCCAAATTGGGGTTTTCCCCAACCTGCTTAAGTGGGGTATAAAACAAAATCAAATAAAAAGTAAAAATAAAAAGCATAATGTTCAATAATTCATTCAGGAGTCAAACGCTTCATTTGTTTTCAATGGTCTGTTGGTTCGCATGGATTTATTTGTTCCTGTAAATAAACAAAACAAAAATTAGAGACTATTTTATCGTCTGACACGACCTAATCGATTTTCATGACTAATGTTGTCGCAAACGTCTGACCGTTACTTTAAACTGAGGACTGCCCAGCACGTGACCGAATGATATTTAGTTGACATAAAAGTCAGCAAAAATGAACATATGGCGATTTTGAGGCTTATTAGGGAGAGGTCTCCATATCCCATATCCCAGTAAGTCTGGACTAAAATATCCCTTTGAAAATTGAAGATATCTCATTAATTATCCCGTTTTTCAAAATCAAAAGAGCTCATATCCCAGTACATTTTGTCTCAAATATATCCTATTTATATAACAAAAGTTGCAAATATCCCGCATCCCAAAATACCCCTAACGGGTTTCGATATAAACGCTGTGTATTTCACAAACGACACAAAAATGCATTTATTGCTACTCAAATAACTGCATTAATCGAAGAATCCCTGGGATTGTGATGTTGTAAATGGATTTCAAAGGAAAATCGAAAATCACAACTCTGTTTTATTTACAAGGAGCATTTTTTTCTGAAGCTGTGAAGGATAATAGGACATTTATTATAATGAAAAACATATTCAAACAGCGTGTTGTTTATCGCTTGGCATCTTTGCTAGCCGGGAGTTACGATCCGCTCCTCTCCTCTTCACCCTTGGCAGATCAAGCCACATTTTTAAAAACACAAGTTTTAAAATTATCTTCATTTGAAGTTAGATTTTCAGTATGATTTATTGTATAAATTAAGGATCATTTATGATATCTTATAATGTCAAAATTTATAGGAGATATTACAGAACCATAAATCTGTTTTGCTTTCCTTCGGGATTTCCAAAGGATGAAGACACAGATTTCCCGTCTTTGTACTATGTACCTTAGTTACATAAATGCCCACACAAAGAACGATACATCGCTGGATCTGCCAAATGCTCTACAAAACCAATATCTAAATTGCTAACCTCCATCTTGACAGCTGTTAAAGAGGGCCTTCAAAAATACTGTGATACTTACTTTTCAAGTAAATGTGAATTTACGTTCTGCATATGCGCATTTCGACAACTTATGTCTCTTCAGTGCAGATAAAATCTAAACGTTTGGAAGACCATCAAGCCAAAAATATTTAAAAACAGATAGAGAACAAATAGCCAATATGATCTAAATGTAAAGCCAAAATCATCTTAGGACAGAGCTTTGCACGAGGGAGATACTCCTTAGTTTTCAATAAAATTTCCAAAAACTTAGATATTGTAAGGTTCCAAAAATAATCGGCTTTCGGGTCAGCACCGAAGTACGGACTACTGGGCTGGTGAATACCCTCAGGGACTAACAGTCCACCAGCAGTGGCATCGACCCAGTGGTAACAAATGACTAAATACCGAAGTTACTGTGAATTTACTTTCTGCATATGCGCATTTCGACAACTTATGTCTCTTAAGTGCAGATAAAATCTAAACGTTTGGAAGACCATCAAGTCAAAAATATTTAAAAACTGATAGAGAACAAATAACCAATATGATCTAAATGTAAAGCCAAAATCATCTAAGGACATAGCTTTGCACGAGGGAGATACTCCTTAGTTTTCAATAAAATTTCCAAAAATTTAGATATTGTAGGGTTCCAAAAATAATCGGCTTTGGGGTCAGCACCGAAGTACTGACTACTGGGCTGGTGAATACCCTCGGGGAATATCAGTCCACCAGCAGTAGCATCGACCCAGTGGTAACAAATAACTAAAAACAGAAACTGAATTGTTGATTTTTAAAAACGCCAAAGATCTACATGTACTTGACATCTTAAACTCCAGATTATTATCACACTGTGACAGCATTAAAACTTTCGATTCCTCCACACTTTACACTACTATTCCTCATGAACAACTAAAATTTCGGTTGAAATGTTAAATTCATAGATGTTTCTCACGTAAGAACGGCGAACGAAGATATAGGTACATTGATGTAGGTAGAGAACAAGCCTACTTTGTGAAAAATGACTCCGAATCGGAGAAAAAATATACAGAGGAAGAAGTGATTAAAATGTTAGAGTTTCTGATCGACACTATATATTTGTCCAGTTTGGAGGACTTGTTTTTCAACAGATTCGGAATTCCTGTGGGCACAAACTGTGCGCCTCTCCTAGCCGATCTGTTTCTTCACTCTTATGAAGCTGAATTCATCGAAGGGCTTCTTCAAAATAGAAAAAAAACTGGCCCAATGCTTCAATTTTAGCTTCCGTTATATAGGTGATATTTTGTCACTTAATAACAATCGCTTTGGTGATTTTCTTCATTTGATCTATCTAAAAGAGTTCAAAATTAAGGATACCACAGACACTTCTACATTAGCCTTGTTCATTGACCTTCACCTTGAAATTGACAACAGAGGTAGACTTCAAACTTAGCTGTACGAAAAACGCGATCACTTCGCCTTTCCAATAGTAAACTTCCCTTTTCTTTGTAGCAACATCCCAACAGCGCGGGCATATTGAATTTACATCGCCCAGCTCATTCGCTATTCAAGAGCCTGTTTTCGATACAGTGACTTCTTGATAGAGCTCGGTTGTTCACAAATAGGCTACTTTAACAAGGGTATGTTACCCAAAACTTGAAGTCATCCCTCCAGAAGTTTTACGGTCGACATCACCATTTTGGGAACCGCTATGGGATATCTGTTTCCCAGATGACAACGGATCTGTATTATAAGAAGAAGGAGATGCTAACTCTACCGGTTTGGTTCTCATTTGCCTTAAAAATATTTTATTTATGGAAAATGATCCATCATATAATAAAGAAACATTACAAATCCTTAGAATTTTGCAAAATAAAAAAAAAACAATACACAGTTTATTTTAAGTTTTATTATTATTCTATATATTAAAAAATTCTGATTGGATGCAGTTAAAGTTAAAATGCAGTTTTAAACAAACAATTCCATGGATTTGAGGCTCCTGAAATCCAGCTTGATCTGCCAAAGTTGAAGAGCAGAGGAGCGGATCGTAACCTTAGGTAAGCGGAGTTGATCGTTTGGAAATAGTTTTTACAATCATATAAGTTAAATATTGTACTTATCAATAACTAAATGCTGAAGGTAGTGTGAATTTCTTTCTGCGTATGACCAATTCGACTACTCATGTATCTTCAGTGCAAATCAATTCAAAACATTTAACATTCATAATATTTGTAAAAGATGATTGAAAACAAATAAAGTCTAAATTAAAGACCAAAAGTAGCAAAGGATTGATCTAAATCGCATATTGAAATATTGATTTTAATGATTTGACAGAATAGGAAAAAGAAGGGAAACGGGGAATGTGTAAAAGAGACAACGACCCAAAGGGAAGTAACAACAACTCAAAGCCACCATAAGATCTTCAATGAACGATGAGGAAACCCCACACCCAACGGCAGGTCGGAGAAAGCTAATATTATTTATTTTACCATTTTACAATCATTATAATAGTTTTAACTTCATATATCATTTGACACATATTTCGATTTATTGATTTCCAATTGTTTTGATTTGATCTGCCCTGAAAGGACATAAGTAGTAGGAATGCAGATACAGAGAAACTAAATGTACAGTAACTTCGGTATTTTGTTATTTGAAACATATTTTTTTGCCAGTTTTCATTCTGTCATGTCTTGTTATAAAGACGATCAAGGAAACAAATTATGATTTCATTTAATTAATTCAAAAGAGCAAATTAATATCAATTATATTAAATCTTGTATCACTAGAAAAACAGTGCCAAAGCTGACTTATATCATAACCCCACCCCAAGAAGAATTCCAGAAGAAAACACAAATCAAATTTTCAAAGCTGGTGCACAATGGCAATATGTACTGAACATTCTATGAAGCTTTCAGTGAATTTCATTAAGTGGTCCAGGGGGAACTGTCCCAAAAAAGTAGGTACCGTATGGCGGACGGACGAACGCATATACACCATGATCACTTTATACCGCCCGCTAAAGCGGGGGTATAAAACGAATGTGTTTACCTATTCATCCTGATCCATACACCTCTACCTCAGATATGTGAAGGATCCCATGATCATTTTCAACAGTGAGTTTGACATATCTCCCAAACTTTATCACTGAGCATCTCAAGACAATATGTTCACCACTTGTTGACGGACCCTTGAAATATGCACATGGTTTCATGTCTGTGGGATCCTGTCCAATAGTGACATTCACGTTGCTAAGTTTGCGTGCTGAAATAAACATAATGCATATAAACAGAACAAAATCAAATCAGACTTGCAATTGCGAACAATAGCTGATGTCACCCCAGACGACCGAATCGATTCGCAGCCTAAAAATCTGCCCACAAGCAAATCGTCGTTGAAATAGGAAAATGTTAAAATTTAGAAATTTTTCTAAGCACAGGAAACAGCTTCTGAATCAAATGGTAGTCCAACTTTGTGGAAAGATTGAAATCATTTCATTGATCTTTTTTTTAAAAGAATGGCTCGGATAAGAAGTATCGGAAGAAGAAGTAAAAGAACTAGATTTGCAATTGCAAGAAATAGCCGATGTCACCCTAGACCACCAATTCGATGATTCCATCTTTTTCGCAGTCTCAAACTCTACCTAGAAATCAATTTTTGTTGATATCGGACAAAAATGAAATTTTCGCGTATGTTGGCGGCCATCTTGAAACTGGGAGCCATTTTGAAGAAAAAAAATTCGCATTAATTCTTTCCTTTCATCTTACTTAACATTTATACAAAATATGATAATTCTGCAATGATGTTCTTGAATGCTCAATTTTAAAACGTAAGTTGCAGCCATCTTTTAACTGGGGACCATTTTGAAAAAATCTTTTCACAAAGTAATCTTTTCCTTATACACACCTTATTACCGGCAACTGGGGGTATCAGATACTATTATGACCAGCAGACACTCCAAGTTGAAATCTAGCGTGACAGGTACATGTAGATAGCAATTATTGTATTTAGTGCATTTTTTAACATTTATAAGCTGCACAAAGCATACTTGAGAGTTGATCATATAATTTAGAATATGTTTTCAAAATCGTCGTTGTAAACGCAACTTTACACTTTCGAAACATATTACTTTGAAACTACATATTCTTTATTGCATTGTTTGCTTTTTGAAATAAATTTAGGGTATTTTCTACCTAACTTTCAATTGTCAAGAGATCGATGGTTGTCTAACAAACAAATAGATTTTCACTGTCAGCAGATGCGGCAAACAGTGCCAGAAGATTATTCAAGAAAAAATGACAATTGGAAACAGCATGGCAGTGGAATTGCGAAGAATTGATATCCATTCATATTGTACAATTTACTACTGGTTCAAAACGCAAAATCATTGTGTAGATACTCCCACACTCTTCATTACTCCCAAAAGACTATATGAATCTAACACCGGTGAAAAGGCAAGATCAAGAAATCTCAGACACCCAAGGGTAAGATTTCAATATTTCTCTGACGAGGCTTGCCGAGTCAGAGAACCATTAAAATCTTACCCGAGGGTGTCTGAGATTTCTAAATCTTGCACTTTCAACGGTGTTTGATTTATTTTCTCACTTTCGTAATCACGAACTACGATTTATTTACCACCAAGCCGTACTTGACATCC
>MJUU01033843.1:9928-29779 GCA_002080025.1 Modiolus philippinarum | reverse complement strand
TTTGGTTTGTTTTTCCGACGTTTACGTTGTCCTTGGATTGTTCATTCTAGACTGATGGTTCGATTCTCACTTACTTAAACAAGACTGTTCACAGATTTTTATAACATGAAATCATCTAATTTTTTGGCATTGAAAAAGCAATTGCCATAGAGAATTAACATGCAAATGACTTTAATTTTATCTTTGTATGTGTGTGTGTGTCTTCCTTATGATTTTCTGTGCAGTACAAATGTTGTGTGTACGTGTATGTGTGTTTTTTTTCTTTCTTTTGACCAGGCCACAGAGTATTGAGAGCCAAACAATGACAATGGCAACATCGAAAACAAAGACGTAATATGAGTACGGGACGGAATTTAAAAAAAGAAGACATACATGCATATGAAGATAGATGCGGACCAAATAAAATTCATTGGTGGGTTTATATGTACTGGTAGAGTCATCTATTGCTTCTTTAAAGACATCCGACGTGTTAAGTTAAATTCGGTAAGGTAAATAAAAAAATATCAATCTTTTAAAGGGAAAAATCTGTTGTCACTTGGAAACGATATTCCATAGCGGTCATAGCAACAAAATATTGCACTTTTTCTAAATACTTTATACAATCGGAAAATAATTAGCAAAATTACATATCAATGAAATTGATAAAAGCTCTTAATTATTCAACCATATTTGGCTAAAAAAACTGTATTTGTTTTCAGCGCATAGATCCAACTGTGAAATCAAATGTAGAATAAGATACCAAACTTATTAGCCAACTACCTTATCTAAGTCCCTTTTTGATACATATAGACAAACTTTGAGACAAACAAAACCTGAAAGTGACATATCGGACTTTTAAGACACTAATTGGGTGATCTATTTGTCTAGCCGCTCTCCAGACTCATACTTGCCTTGTTTACACTTTAATAATTTAATAATTTACCATTTGATTATAATATCCAATATTGATAAATGAAATCCGTCATCTTGCTTTTAAGACTGCTTTTTATAACAGACTGGAAAGAATAGGAGAAATTGACAACTTTTGTAGTTACTTTTTCCGTACTCAGTTTATGATTTACTTTAAAATTTAACTGTGAAATAACATAAATTTTTAGTAAATAAAATACAAACTTGTTTGATTGACAATTAGATTTGAGCAAATGGATTCTTTCAGAAAAATAATTTCATTAACCAATAAAGACTTTCTTGTCATCAAAAACCGGGATTACGTAACCAATACTTCATAAGAAAACACGTAATCTTTGCTATCAAAAGTTTCCAAATATATCAAATTAGTTTAAGGTGAGACGTTACTAAATTACTATGTCTTACTTTTCTGTAAAAATTTGCACACAAGTAGATCTAAATGACTTACATTGGAATATCAACTTTTTAATAGGGGTCATGGATCACTTTAGATATTGCAATAGATTGCTTTCACGCTGATACCCAATTCTATTTTCAAAATGATCATTTGCATTGTCATACATGTAAGACTTATGACAAATATTCTTTCAAAGTTTTTAAAGTGCATTTGCAAATAACGTACAAATTCATTGATAATTCTGGAAAGGTTTGGTTTCCAATGTATTATTTGAAGCTTCAATTTCAAAATACTTTTCAATATACAGATGTTATAAGTTGAGCATTGTCTTTTATCAATGTATTTTGCTTTACATTTTGTGATATGAATTGAAATAAATTTCAAGTTTTCACTCATGATATTGCCTCATTGTTATATTTAGGAGTTACCTCTATGTTAAAGTTGCCTCAATATGAAGATGAGGCGATCTCCTCGTGACTCTTTATATCAACTTCCATTACTGTTCCTATTTCAATACAAAACGTATATTTTTGCTTCAAATTAGTATTTGACTTATTTTCCTTCACATTCTTCAATGTTCAAGCAGTCGTACTAATATGCCTTGTCACTTGAGTTCATTGTACCGACTTTAAATGCAGTGCGTATTAAGGCATATGAGTAATTAATACCTTTGAAATAAACCAACGCCTTTGGTGTAGTTTCCATGCTCAATCTGTTGGTCAGTTTGCAATTCAATGTTTATTTCTTTTTTTTTTCTTTTTTTTTGTTGTTGTTGTTTTTGTTTTTGTTTTTTTATGTATTGTGGTTCCTTTTTAGCACGTCTGTTGGAGTCAGAAGACAAAACTAGTCCGGTATATGTAACTTTGATAATTGTAATACATGTATTTTCTTGAGTGAAATTCGAAATTTCGCTAGAATATGTCAGGTGGAGTCAGAAGACAAAACTAGTCCGGTATATGTAACTTTGATAATTGTAATACATGTATTTTCTTGAGTGAAATTCGAAATTTCGCTAGAATATGTCAGGTGTATTTTACAACCACCTAGTGTTTGCTGAGTACTCTGCATGTCTTTTCCACTTTTTAGCGGCATTTCAATCTGTAGGTATCAATTGAAATTTTTTAACTCTTCTTTTTCATATGAAAAAATCAACACCAAATTGTATGGTGTATGGAGAATCAGGTCGATATCCTCTCCAAATAAGTATTAATTGTAGAACTATTTCATATTGGTGTAAACTGCTCAATGACAACGAAAATAAACTGTCACCTATTATTTATAGATTAGCATATTTTAATTATACACTGAAAAATTTTGATTTTGCTTGGATAAAGAATATTAAAGACATGTTGGATAATTGTGGTTTTTCAAATATTTTTCACCTTCAAAATGGAAATTTTTATAAGTGGCTAGTTTCAAGTGTCAAACTTAGACTAGTTGATCAGTTTAAACAAACTTGGAGTGAAAACGTACAAAATTCACCCAAATGTATTAATTATAAACTATTTAAGAATACTCTGGCTTTTGAAAACTATTTCAATATTCTCGATGATAGAGATATATACACTCTCTGTAAATTTAGAACACTAAATCACTCACTACAAATTGAACGAGGAAGGTGGTTAAATATCGAAAGGGGTGATAGAAAATGTGATTTATGTGACAGAAATGATATAGGCGATGAATATCATTTTATTATGGAATGCCCCAGATTTATAGAAGAGCGAAAACAATACATATCAAAAATATATTATTCTACACCGAATACTCTAAAATTTAGCTCATTACTTACAAATAACCGTATCTCTGTCTTAAAGAAATTATGTAAATTTATTAGGATTATTAATAATACTGTTAGTTCTCCAGGATGAATTGTAAACTGCTATTTTCATGTAATTTATTGTTGGTTAAATGTATTAGTATCTTAAATTTAACACTACCAACTTTGGATTCGTAAGTATATGTTGTAAATTCTCTACACCTTTGTAAATATGGTTTATGAGAATAAAGTATCTGTATCTGTAAAAATAAATATCAGCAAACAAATTTTGAAGTTAAAAGAAAAAAAGATAAAAATTCTAAAAATAAAAATTCGGCTTTTGGGTCAGCACCGAAGTACTGACTACTGGGCTGGTGAATACCCTCGGGGACTAACAGTCCACCAGCAGTAGCATCGACCCAATTAAATACCTAAGTTACTGTGAATTTTAATTCTGCATTTAATATTCCAGTTATTAAGCGGTATGTATATGGCTTCACAGCGTAAATTCCGATCATTAAGGTAGTAGACCTAGGGTAAGGGAGATAACTCTTTAAATCAGTGAGACGTTTGAAACAGTCAGTTTCATTGACTCATTCTAAGCATTTATGTGAAAAAGAATGAAAATCATCTGTCTTACTTAGAAGCTTACAATACAGTTATGAAAATTATTAAAACAAACATATAGGTGATTTTTAAGAGTTATGTCCCTTCACCTAGGTCTACCTCCTTAAGAACACAAAAGTTTTCATTTTCATTTTTAGTAAAGATGAGCCATACTTTATGCCTTAAAAATAACTATCTACTCCTTTGGTTACTGTAAATGGTGCTGGAACGTCTGTATTGCTACAAGCAATTACAACGATAGTCAAATGTGATAAACAGATTTGACATGAAAAACCAGACGGTTTGATCTGTATAGGTATAAATTGGACTGAGTATGTAAACAAACGTGAGATATTAGATTTAATAAATATGTTTGTCTACAAATAACATCTCGGTCCCTCTTGATTATGGTAACCCCGGAAAAAATTATGCAAGGCAGGAGTTCAATTATGATCAATAGGTTCTTAATTTGTTAAATATGATACATGCATGACCATCATAAACGCCCAAAACCTTGATTTCCAAAATCTCTGTTGATATTTAAAATAACGTTTCAAACTATCGGTCATATTAGGCCAGTAGTAAATACAGGTAATAAAGAGTTCCTGCACTAGGCCGATTGAGCTATACTGCCACGCGCACTCTTGTTATTTTGCTTATTAAGAAATCGACTTCAACTTGAATCGATTTGGAACATCTTTATTTTTCTATGAAATCTTTTCTTAATTTAACATTCCGTATTTATTTCTTTTTCTCTCATCTTAATTCACCCATAATTAATTCTTAAGTGTCCATTGTCATTTAATAATAGATAAAACAAAAAGATTTTTGTTACAAATGTTTTCAAACCGAATAACTGGAAACAACAATCCACGGAAAAATGCAATTTTAAAACATTTTCCGTAAAATTTAACGTCAAAGAGCTCGATTCATTTCTTAATTTGTGACATCACATCAGAAAACAAGTTTCTGTATGTAAAGATTTATTTTAAAACTGACCAATACCTCGAGACCCTATTTCGACCTCTTCTACTGTTCGTTTTACCCTCATTGGCATTTACTTTTAGCAATACATGTATCTTGTCATATAATCTGAAATATGCCCCTGCTAAATATTGATATATTTTTTGGAGGAAAAATATTTTTCAGTCGCAATATACTCGTTACTTCCCGCTATCAAGCGGTGTGACTTAAAGATCCTACCATCAATTGTAGCCAGTGCGACCTGACAGATTGTCCTAAAGAAAAAACTACGTTTCCGGGATTTACATTTAATTCCGACACGCGATGGAAATCCTTCTATTACTTGTGATTGTATCTACTTCTTGGTATACCAAATTGACATCAGACGATTAGTGCCGTTTACCCAACTGTGGTGATTTATCTACGTAACCTTATGTAAAGGGATGATGGAAAAATAAATGTCAATTGTCTCTTGACTTTTAATGCAACCATTTCAGGATTTATATTTTAAAAGCATTTTTTTTATTCTTGAGGATATCATCTGGACTGATGCACAAAATGCTCTGCAAATTGATTCCATGACTCAGCTATTTCTTTTAGAGTACGGTCGTTCTACTTAAAACAGCTCTTCGTATTAAATCAAATTTTAACCGATTAGAAAAAGACCTTTAAATAGTACAGATATACTTTTAAAGAAAGGAAATTGCATATGATTACTCACAATTTGATAATATTATTTCGAACTCGATATATGGTCTTAATTTGATTTGTGTTCAAATCTTGAACTTTCAATAGCTACTTACAGTGGAGTGTTACATAAACGGAGTAAAAGAATAATTTGGTTGTACTTTTGCATTGTTTAATTTTCACATTAAATTATATTTCTGTTTGAATTTTTACAGGAAATATTAGTGCATGACTTAAAACCGAACTTTTCTGCACTTTGCAGATTCTTGGCACTGTAAAAACAACATCCCTTTTATTGTATGAACATATAAATTTTTAGGACGATACTAGGTATGAATATAAGCTAAAGGCTGAATTTATTTGGCCGCGTGATTAAAGCAAATGATCAACATTGACCGGCAGTTTAAAGTTAATGATAATCATAGACCTAAATACAGACGGTTAACGAGTGGGCAAAAATGCAATTTTCAAATTTATATCAATTCTTTAAAAAGTCGCTTGAAAATATCTTTAAACCTTAAAATTTGTGAAACAAGACAGTAATTTGAGAAGTTTACTGTTTGTTTTTTTCCCTCCTTTATGCTAAATATTTTGGCGTTTTATTTTATTATTTAATGTTGGCTTATGACATCCTTTATCTTGCTTTTATTGATATGAGCGCTTTGGAAAACAGGTGAAATTTACAATTTATGTTTTCATCTTTTTGTAATAAAATTTTGATTTACATTGCAATTGTACGGTCATGTAATATTGGTTTGAGAAAATGAAACAAAAATCATCTGTTGTGAATCAGGTTTGATTGACATTTGGAATTGAATTCAATGAAAAAATATTCTTTCAGAGAAAAGTAATTTCATAAGTTAACCAAGATTTCTTTTTTGCCTACAAAACATAAGATTACGTAATGAAAATTGCATTTAATAATCTAAAGCTTCGGAGTTGATACGACAATCAAAAGCTTCCAAATATATAACATTGATACAAAGTGCATCGAATCTGAAGATTTTGCCTTTTCCGAAGACTTATTTGCTTTTCTAATAATACGATTAACAGCTTGCACTTTTGCACTAAGCATTATTTATTGCAACGGTCAAGCAAGTGGAAAACGTTTCATTTCAAGGAGATTACATTTTACACCCCAAGCTGACGTCCTTAAAGACTGACCGCGGAAAAAGAAACATTGTTGATAATTGATTGACAGGGGTGTTCGCAAATAGAGGAATTCATTGAACGCACTGAACTGAGAAGATTTTACATTTGATTGGATTGTTTTATTTTTATGCAGCCAATCAAATGCAAAATCTTCTCATGGCAATGCCGTCAATCAAACATTCTACAAACATCGTCAATTAATTGACAATGTGTAGAGTGTGTTTCTTGTCCTTTTCCCAAGGCAGTCTTTTTGAATGCCGGCTTTGGTTGTAAAATTACATCTCGTTGAAATGAAACTTTTGCCACTCGCCTGACCGTAGCAATAAAAGTGATTATGTCAATTGTCATTAGTTTTTTTTTAAATGTTGTTTGATATTTTGCTTATTGTTTAAAAAGCGCAGTTACGCAATACAAAAAGCAGTTGTATGGAAATTCCTTATCGATTCATGTCATTAAACCGAAAATCAAACGTTCATAAGATCATTGGTACTGAATCATTATGTTAATTAACTACACATACTTTTCAAACTAATTAAAGCCCAAATTATAGTTATAGTGATTAATCGTAGGTTTGCAATACTTTCGTAAATCTTTTTCCCACCTTTAAGCAGACATTATTAACTAATCATCTCCCAAAACCAGTCATGTGAAGGGATGCCATCTAACCACAGTTTTGATTTGCATCAATTGCAGATCACACTTGATCCGATAGGTTGAGCTCTAATACTGTTAATATTATTTTAATGACGTTCAGTGAATTCCAAACTATGTTTTAGGCCAAGACTAGTTATTTCTATGTTTGGCGTCAAAGATAGAGAACCATAACCAATATGATCAAAATGTAAAGCCAAATCCGCTAAGGACAAATTTTTGCATGAGGGAGATACTCCTTAGTTTTCAACAAAATTTATTAAAAAATTAGATATTGTACGGTTCCAAAGAAAATCGGCTTTCGGGACAGCACCGAAGTACTGACTACTTGGCTGGTGTAAACCCTCGGGGACCAAAAGTTCACCAGCAGTGGCATCGACCTAGTGGTAACAAATGACTAAATACCGAAGTTACTGTGAATTTAAATTCTGCATATGCGCATTTCGACAACTTATGTCTCTTCAGTGCAGAAAAAATCTAAACTTTTGGAAGACCATAAACTCAAAGATGTTTAAACTAGAGGCTCAGAGACTGAGCCTGTATTGCTCATCTGACAAAATACTTCTCTGCCATGCATGACCAAAAATGATGTTTTTATCAATAGAGGTCTAATGTTTAGCTATGTTTTCTATTAGCACCTGTGTTTTTTGTCCTATCGAAATGAGTAAACTTTGCAAAGGACCTTCTACTCATCATTCCAATACAATTTGCTTCACAACAGTTTCAGAGAATAAGATTAAACTGAGCAATCTTTGCAAAGGACCTTTAGTACATCCGTCCTATAAATTTGCTGCAGCGGTTTCAGGGGAGATGAAAATGTGATTTTTCCATGATGTCCAATTTTAAACTTTTTTCCTTGCTGATAGCCATGTTTTTCATCTGATCAGAACGGAATGAGCAATCTTTGTACCTTTAGTACATCATTCCTGTACAGTTTGGTTGAATTTGCTTAAGAGGTTTTAAAGGAAAAAATGGAAATGTGATTCCCATAGGGTTCAATGTTAAACTTTGTTCCATGTCGCCAGCAATGTTTTTCATCAGATTGGAACAAAATGAGCATTCTTTGTAAAGGACCTTCCATTCATCATTCCTGTAAAGTTTGGTTGAAAATGAAGCTGTTTCAGAAGAGAAGATGAAAATGTTATTTTCCCATAGGGTCCAGTGTTAAACTATGTTCCGTGCTGGCGGCCATGTTTTTATCGGATCGGAACAAAATGAGTAATCTTTGTTAAGGACCTTTAGTTCATCCTTCCTGTGAAGTTTGGTTGAATTTGCTTAGGTCGTTTCAGAGGAGAAGATGAAAATGAGATTTTCCCTTGTGGTCCAATGTTAATGTTCCGTGCTGGCCGCCATGTTTTTTATCGGATCAGAACAAAATGAGCAATCGTAGTGAAGGACCTCTAGTACATCATTCCTGTAAAGTTGTGTTGAATTTGCTTCAGCAGTTTCTGAGGAAAAGATGAAAATGTGATTTTTCCCATTGGGTCCAATGTAAAACCTAAGTTCCGCGCTGGCGGCCATGTTTTTCTATCATATCGGAACAAAATGAGTATTCATAGTGAAGGACCTCTAGTACATCATTCCTGTAAAGTTTGGTTGAATTTGCTTCAGCAGTTCCAGAGGATAAGATGAAAATGTGATTTTCCCATTGGGTCCGATGTTAAACCCAAGTTCCGCGCTTGCGGCCATGTTTTTCAGATCGGAACAAAATGAGCATTTTTAGTGAAGGACTTGAAGTACATCATTCCTGTAAAGTTTGGTTGAATTTGCATCAGCGGTTTCAGAGGATAAGATGAAAATGTGATTTTCCCATTGGGTCCGATGTTAAACCCAAGTTCCGCGCTTGCGGCCATGTTTTTTATCAGATCGGAACAAAATGAGCATTTTTAGTGAAGGACTTGAAGTACATCATTCATGTAAAGTTTGGTTGAATTTGCATCAGCGGTTTCAGAGGAAAAGATGAAAATGTGATTTTTCTCATTGGGTCCAATGTTAAATCCAAGTTCCCCGCTTGCGGCAATGTTTTTTATCAGATCAGAACAAAATGAGCATTTTTGTGAAGGACTTGAAGTACATCATTCCTATAAAGTTTGGTTGAATTTGCATCAGCGGTTTCAGAGGATAACATGAAAATGTGATTTTCCCATTGGGTCCGATGTTAAACCTAAGTTCCGCGCTTGCGGCCATGTTTTTTATCAGATCGGAACAAAATGAGCAATTTTAGTGAAGGACTTAAAGTACATCATTCCTGTAAAGTTTGGTTGAATTAGCATCAGCGGTTTCAGAGGAAATTTTTCTCATTGGGTCCAATGTTAAATCCAAATTCCCCGCTTGCGGCCATGTTTTTTATCAGATCAGAACAAAATGAGCATTTTTAGTGAAGGACCTGAAGTACATCATTCCTGTAAAGTTTTGTTGAATTTGCTTCCGTGGTTCCAGAGGAAAAGATGAAAATGTGATTTTCCTATTGGGTCCAATGTTAAACCTAAGTTCCACGCTTGCGGCCATGTTTTTTATCGGATCAGAACAAAATGAGCATTCTTCGTGAAGGACCTCTAGTACATCATTCCTGTAAAATTATGTTGAATTTGCTTCAGCGGTTTCAGAGGAAAAGATGAAAATGTTATTTTTCCCATAGCGTCCAATGTTAAACCTAAGTTCCGCGCTGGCGGCCATGTTTTTTATCGGATCGTAACAAAATGACATTCTTAGTGAAAGACCTCTAGTACATCATTCCTGTAAAGTTTTGTTGAATTTGCTTCAGCGGTTCTCATGGTTCTAGAGGAAAAGATGAAAATGTGATTTTCCCATAGGTTCCAATGTTTAACCTAAGTTCCAGGCTGGCGGCCATGTTTTTTATCGGATCAGAACAAAATGAGCATTCTTAGTTAATGACCTCTAGTACATCATTCCTGTAAAATTTTGTTGAATTTGCTTCAGCGGTTTCAGTGGAAAAGAAGAAAATGTGATTTTTCCAATAGGGTCCAATGTTAAACCTAAGTTCCGAGCTGGCGGCCATGTTTTTTATCGGATCAGAACAAAATGACCATTCTTAGTGAAGGACCTCTAGTACATCATTCCTGTAAAATTTTGTTGAATTTACTTCAGCGGTTTCAGAGGAAAAGATGAAAATGTGATTTTTCCCGTAGGGTCCAATGTTAAACCTAAGTTCCGTGCTGGCGGCCATGTTTTTTATCGGATCAGAACAAAATGACCATTCTTAGTGAAATACCTCTAGTATATCATTGCTGTAAGGTTTTGTTGAATTTGCTTCAGTGGTTTCAGTGGAAAAGATGAAAATGTGATTTTTCCCATAGGGTCCAATGTTAAACCTAAGTTCCGCGCTGGCGGCCATGTTTTTCATCGGATCAGAACAAAATGACCATTCTTAGTGAAGGACCTCTAGTATATCATTCCTGTAAAATTTTGTTGAATTTGCTTCAGCGGTTTCAGAGGAAAAGATGAAAATGTGATTTTTCCCATAGGGTCCAATGTTAAACCTAAGTTCCGCGCTGGCGGCAATGTTTTTTATCGGATCGAAACAAAATGAGCATTCATAGTGAAATACCTCTAGTACATCATTCCTGTAAAATTTTGTTGAATTTGCTTTAGCGGTTCTAGAGGAAAAGATGAAAATGTGATTTTCCCATAGGTTCCAATGTTTAACCTAAGTTCCATGCTGGCGGCCATGTTTTTATCGGATCAGAACAAAATGAGCATTCTTAGTGAAGGACCTCTAGTACATCATTCCTGTAAAATTTTGTTGAATTTGCTTCAGTGGTTTCAGTGGAAAAGATGAAAATGTGATTTTTCCCATAGGGTCCAATCCGCGCTGGCGGTCATGTTTTCTATCGGATCAAAACAAAATGACCATTCTTAGTGAAGGACTTCTAGTATATCATTCCTGTAAAGTTTTGTTGAATTTGCTTCAGCGGTTTCAGAGGAAAAGTTGAAAATGTGATTTTTCCCATAGGGTCCAATGTTAAACCTAAGTTCCGCGCTGGCGGCCATGTTTTTTGTCGGATCGGAACAAATTGAGCAATCTTTGTAGAGGACCTTCAGTACATCATCCCTGTAAAGTTTGGTTGAATTTGCTTCAGTGATTTCAGAGGAGAAGATGAAAATGTGGAAAGGTAACAGATGACGGACGACGGACGCCAAGTGATGGCAATAGCTCACACTGGTCCTTCGGGTGAGGTGAGCTAAAAAGGATAGAGAACAACAACCAATATGATCAAAATGTAAAGCCAAAATCTGCTAAGGACAGAGCTTTGCATGAGGGAGATACTCCTTAGTTTTCAACAAAAAATTACAAAAAAATAGATATTGCAAGGTTCCAAACAGAATCGGCTTTCGGGTCAGCACCGCAGTACTGACTACTAGGCTGGTGAATACCATCGGAGACTACCAGTAATGGCATCGA
Source organism: Modiolus philippinarum (assembly GCA_002080025.1). Classification (NCBI taxonomy): domain Eukaryota; kingdom Metazoa; phylum Mollusca; class Bivalvia; order Mytilida; family Modiolidae; genus Modiolus; species Modiolus philippinarum. Next base: position 18,232 of record MJUU01033843.1, on the reverse strand, counting down.
CCCAATGGTAACAAATGAGTATGTTATTTATGTTATGTTTATTTGTTGCATACTCTCTTTCATTTCAAAAACAAAGTTGAAGCAAAAAAAGGATTAAATTGGTTTGGCCTTTTTCATGTCACAAGAAACAAAACATAATATTGAACGACAGTTTTAAAACATTTTTCGGTGCAGCTCAAAGATATTGACAAAATTTATTTGTTTTCGGTTATCAGTATTTATGTAATCGCATAATTTGTATAGTTCAGCATAGAAAGATTTTTACATGTAATGTCGACTCTGACAAAATACAAGCCAGTCTGTGCTCATCACTTTACATTTTCTATTTGTAAGGATTAAAACATTTACCTACATACAATGAAACCGCCTTTAATTGTCATTGTTCCTTATTGCCAAGTCATGAAGCAGCACTTATAGAGCAGCATGGCGTTAATTCTGGTCATTAGAATGGCATTGTTTGTGTTTATTTCATCTATCACTAATGCTGACGTACTTTAAGCCCTACAGTTACGAACTACTCATGGGGTTGTAAAGAACGTCTGTTATGGTCAAAGCAGTTACCACGAAAGTAAATTACGATGATAAATTTGACACAAAATACCAGACCAATTTTATCTGTATTTGTATTAAATAGTCCGAATATGCAAACAAACGTCAGAAATTATATTCAATAAATATATATTTGTTTACAAATGACCTCCGTCATTAACAGTAATGGTTGTCCTAAACTAAGTTAGCAACCATGATGTAAGACGGATATTCTTATTATATTGAAGTTGTATCATAAACGCCCAGCACATTTATCTCTGACATCATTTTTGATATTTTGAACAAGGTTTCGAACTTTGTTCGTACGAGGCGAGTACTTAATAGATGTGACGAAAAGTTCCTGCACTCGTTAACTCCTGGCCGATTGAGCTATATTAGATAGTGTACTTATGTGAACTTAATTAAGAAATCAGATTTTACTAGAACTGATGTAGCAACATCGTAATTTCTTGATGAAATATTCTTGTCCTGATAACAAATTCACTTTTTTTTTGTTATTCACACATAACTAATAACTACTGACAAGTTCTTAAATTTTCTCTATCATTGTATGACAACTAAGACTAAAAAAATGTGTTACAAGAAATTTAAAGACCGAACAAGTGGAAACAGGGATTCAAATATGAGATTTAGAACGTCCAAAAACTAAGATTTTCAATTATTGAATTTGTAACATAAAAAAAATATAATTTCAAGGTATTCATTATGAAAAGGTTTATTTTAAAACTTTACAATACCTAAAAACCCTATTTCGACTTCTTTACTTCTTTTACTGCATGCCATTTACTTTTAGCACTGCTTGTACAGTATGGCTTAAATTTGCCTTTGAGTAATATTGTTCAAGTTCGTTTGTTTTTAAAAGTTGTCAAATTGCTTTCATTGTGTACAATAGGGTCTGTTAGTCTCGTCCTATATCAAAACATGTGTGTACATCAGATATGCCCTTAAATTTTACATCAACGAAAACATATGACCTCACAAAAAAGAACAGAATTTTGCCCTCATTAACCTCAAGTTAAAATGTTTGGCGGGAAACGTTGTTTCGTGGCGAGAATTTAAGATCATACTGTCAACCGTAACCAGAGTGCCTTGAAAGACTGCTCTGGAGCTAGGCTACATTGTCCCAGGTTAATTTCTATTACTTGTGATTGCATTTTTCATTTGATATCTGCCTCGTGTTATGCTTAACTCATACGAGACGTTAAATAACATCTACCTTGCTGTGGTTTCTACGTAATCTAATGTCGGTATGATAATGGAAAAGATAAATGTGACATTCAATGCAACCATTTTTTCGATTTTGACATGAAATTTTTTCCCTTTTGGATATTTTCCCGACTAAAACACTAAATGCTCTGCAAACTGGTTCAATGACTCAACTGGTTCTTTTAAATTACGGTCGTTCTACTTAATACAGTTTCAGAATGGAAATGGCTTTACTGGTATTTACATGTTCTTAAATATTACCGATTTTTTTTCATAAAACGAACTATGATATTGTTAATCTATATTTTAAAGAAAGGAACTTAAATGATTGCATGAGAGTTGTCTTGATCTGTTCGAAAAATTATTTCAAACTCGTTATATGGTCTGATTGAATTTGTGTTCCAATCTGGAAGTTTCATTAACCACTTAAAGTAAAGTATTATATAACTTGGATTTACTTACATATTGTCCATGTTCTAATTTTAATATCAAATAACGTTTTTTTTTAAATGGCGATTTGGATTTGTACATGAAATGTTAGTATAAGACTGAAAACAGAAGCGTAACTTCTCCATACTGTGCCGATTTGTTAACACTGTTTATTTAAAAAACAACACCCATCTTACTTATAAAAATATTCATATTTTGTTAGGATCCTAGGTATGAATGATATTATTTGACCACGTCTTCAAAACAAATAACCAATGATGAGTTAAAGAAATAAACATAGACTCAGAAGAGGAGAGTAGCGAATGGCCAAAATCGGCCCTCCTTTTTGCTGTTTTCAACTTTCTGTCCAACCTTTTGAATTTTATTGAAAATACTTTAAAACCCTTACTTTCTTTAAACTTTCTGTAAGATACGTTATTTGAGTAGTTTTTAACCAAGTCACTGAGGCGACTGAAAAAAAGGGAATACATTTAAAAATATAAAAAAAAATGTATAAAAGATTTGTTTTATCCTGTTTCTGGGCATTTTTGGTCAAATAATTTGACATCTACCTACGATCCCATTTCGCTGGCACTACATGTGAAAAATATGCTACGATTTTTTTTGTTGTTTCTTTTCTGTTTCCGATGTTGCCATGGTCCTTGGATTATTCGTTTTGGATTAACGGTTCGGTTTTCACTTACACTACTCTACGGTCAACGCTTTTATACGACAATAAAGCTACAGAATATTGCATTCAATACTTATAATTACATTCTGTAAAAGGAATAGAAGTGTTCACGCAAGATTACTTAATGAAAATCGTGGATGATGCACCATTTTCTTGTATAGGTTACTCTGCCGTCTTTGTTTACTTTTGTCGTTGTCAATGGAGTTGCGTGCTGATGTAGTTTTATTGACTGATAAAACACAGTGACAGAAGTGATCGGGGGTACTCGTAACCAATCAAATACGGTGATTTCAATACGAAGCAGAATGAATGTAATTATGTTAAAATGAGGCAAAACTGTTATTTTCTGAACGAAAATGGATGAATGTGTCTATTAGATACGGTTGCCCGGCATCCTAGAAATCAAAACCCCTAAGTCATTAAGTAGCATAACTATGTGCAATAAAAGTGAAAACAAAAGTCCGAAGCAATATCAAGGAGAGACTAGTAAGGAAAATCCGTAAAATGTAGGACAGAAACGAGAAAACACAACCAAACACAGAACATTTTTGGCAAGCCGTCATATTCCCAACTTGGAACGGACATTTTATAAATGGTGAATTAAACCAGGTTTAATGATGGAATATGAATATTAAATGAATATAAAATAGGATCTGTATCCTGTGATAATTACTGAGAATCAATCTTACTTGATATCATAATCTAATTTCACTTTGAACTTGACCATGGAAGTAAAATTCGGTTCTTCGGTTCTGCCTTGATTGTTAACTGAGCATGTGACCAAATTTGGGTTTGGATTGATGCAGGATATTGCATTATTGCATATCATCCGCAAATCAAAATTTTGTTGAAATTTTTGTCTATATTTAGCAACTGTGACCTTAACCATGACCTTTAGGATGCCGACCTAGAAATACATATGGTTCTGTGTAGGGCGATAAGTAAGCATGTGACTAAGTTTGGTTTTCATCAGATACAGGACACTCAAGTTATTATCCGGAAACCAAAAAAGATGGACGTACGGACGGACGGACGTACGGATCAGGGTACACCCTAATGCCTCCGACTGCCCAGCGTTCTACATGTTCTTATAAAAAGATTTATCTAAATGAGTTTATATTGAAAATACCATTCTTCGACGATATTCTAATTAAATTGAAATTCACAACCGATTTCAACCCTTGTTGACGCTGGCCTTTTGCCATTGAATAAATACCGCGGCACAGCAAAGCAGTTGATAAACGAATGTATTACACCAGTCAGAGGGAAGTATTTCTGGATTCGGCCTTTCTTCCCTCCTTCAATGTTCCGTTGAATATTCCGTAACTGAAAGGACATTTAAGTTTTGTTTTGAATCCTATTTGAGTTTTGCTTTTTAAAATTTGTTCTCTGACACAGCTGATTCTTGTTTGTCAATACTTCAAGACATTACCTATGATAATGTTTGGCTAAGTAGTTCTAAACTATCACTGAAATTGAATAATTAATTACATATTGGGTCTTAAATCTGAGTTGTGTATTTTTCAATAATTATCAAGTATATTTTACTTATATTAAGCGTTTGCAGAGTATAATTATTCCACTGACAAACACAGGGGCCGGTCACACACGATGTTTTGATTGTCCGCGCCCCGACTAAGTATGTAGAAGCTCCTTCTTACATACATAGTCGGGGCGCGGACAATCCAAACAACGTATGTTACCGGTCCCTGTGCTGACAAAGTACATGGTACATTCAATAGTTCCGATGCTCATTTGACTTAAACTTACATTTCAGGTTGTAAGTAGTAGTTATACTCCAGAGGGCGATGGCCCGAAGGGGTATAACTGATATGTACCATGATTTTATTGTCCATGTGAAAGTGAAGTTTTTTTATACTATAGGTGTGGTCTTTCCGGATTTAAACCTAGATTATGAAAAAGCAGAATTTATGCAGACTATCTGATTACATTCAATGACATCGTCGTACAAGAATCAATATATTCAGCGACTAGTTATGATAACGAGCTGTTTTGTTTATCTTCCTAAGTGTCAAGTCATGAAGCAGCACTTGTTTATCACAATCACGTAAATTCTGAATTATTAGTAAGACAAACGCTTTCATTTGTGTGTTTATTTCACTTATCTGTAAAGCTGGTTTGTACTTTAAGCTCCACAGTAACGATCTACTATTGGGTTGTTAGAAATTAAGTTGAAATGTCTGTTTTCTACAAGAAATTACCACGAAAGTAAAATATGATAAATAGATTTGACATGAAATAACAGACAATTTTGGTCTGTAAATGTATAAAATTGGACTGAATATTCAACTAAACGTGAGATATTAGATTCAATAAATATATGTTTGTCTACAAATGACATCTCAGCCACTATTGATGATGGTTATCGCGAACNAAATTATCCACCATAAACGCCTACGACATTAATCGCCTAGATCTCTGGTGATATGTTTGAGCTAATGGTCATAAAAAGACAGTTGAATATAGAAAAGTAAGGAAGAGTTTGTGTACTTGTTGACTACAGACCAATTGAGTTTAACTGGAAAATGTACTTTTATCCTTTATGTTTAGAAGTAAAATATAACTTTACTGGAGATAAAAACATTCTAATTCTACTTAGAAACCTTCTATTCCGTAAAATTGAATTGCATTTTTTTCTCACATCGTAGTTCATATTTTTGTACTATTGACAAACTCTTTAGTGCCTCTTAAAATATAAAAAAATCAACCTTTTTGAAAAGCATCTTTGGTTTGTGAGTATCGCTGTCTGACAAGGACAAATCAAGGAATGCATGCAATTTCAAAATATTTACGCCAACACATGAATTCACACAGTTTTGATGTTCAAATAATTGTTTTTGGACGTCACAGCAAAGTACAGATTCTAATTATCTTTTTTTGTAACCGTTTACATTCAAACGGAATGATTCTTTCACATACTTTTGTAACTCTAAGTTATAAAATCTGCTGTTCACTCTATCTGGAATTTCAGTACTACGTATATCTTAATATTGACAAGATATTTCACTCTAACATCTCACAAACTTTGCTTGTTTACAATAGGGTCTGTAAGACGCGGTAAATTTCAAACCTCAGGGTAAATAAAATGTACCAGAAACTTTCGTCTTTACGAAAAAAAAATATATGTCACAGTACAGAATTGACCTTTATATACCCTGACGTTATATTTTGGTTGGAAATGTTTTCGAAATAAATTTATTTGTGAATCCTCATTGTCACGATATCTTTCTGTTGGCATGGTAGTAATATTTCCCTGTAAAATACACTTAAACCAGTGATTAAATATAAAACGTATGGTATACCAGAAAGCAAAACGTTTTCAACCTTTTATACATATATTTGTGACAGGACAACCTACCTGCGTTGTAGTAGGTAGTAGATTTATAGCCAGTAAAAATCGACTGAGCTAACGGAATATTTCTTTAGCTCATTCGGTTAGGTTGCTGGCTGAAGTGCTAGAGGTCCCGGGTTCGATCCCCGGAGTTGACATTAGTCCATTTTGTAAGGAGATTTATGCTCTCCGGTTACATTTGGCACACAGCTAAAAAAACCATGGTGGTAAGAAGGAGCTAACCAGGGTTAGTATGTGATTTGTGTTGAGAGTCATACATAGTAAGTATGATGACTTTCGAGGTGGGGGAAGTGTGACAGGACAGCCTACCTTCGTTGTAGTAGGTAGTAGATATATAGCCAGTAAAAATCGACTGAGCTAACGGAATATTTCTTTAGCTCATTCGGTTAGGTGGCTGGCTGAAGTGCTAGAGGTCCCAGGTTCGATCCCCGGAGGAGACAATTTCAATTTTGTGAGAAGAATCATGGTCTCCGGTTACATATTTATGCCCAAATACAGTGAGTATCACAGAAAATTTTTCATGCAGAGTTTTATAATATTTAGGTTTTTTTTTTTCAGTGCGGCAACACATGTCATTTCCTTCAACTGGAATTAGCCCATAAACAAAACAGGCATGATAAAGTTTTGTTTTTATTTTTTGAATCTTTCAGGAATGTTCTCCTGGTAACAGCAATTTTTGGAACCTAATCAAGTTCAGAAAGTTGCCAAATGTTGCAAAATCTTACTATTGTCGGCAAAAAGAAAATTAATAATACCAAGTGCCTTCTTAGTTGTAACTGACGTGGCTGCTTGTCAGCAAGAGAGAGGCTACGTCATGAGAGGGTTACATCACCTTCATTCCAACATATCTTCTTTACTATAGACAAGATTTTTTAATCGAATAATGCCTTGTCTTAAATAAATTGAAACGTGAAATTTCGTGATATTTTGCTTGCTGTGGTCATTTGTCTTACTGCCCTTATGTGAATCGGCTGGTTAAAAGGAATGTCAAATTTCACTGAACTTTTCAAACAACCATTAGCAAGATTGTCTCACAAAATGTAGCATGTTCTCATTTATAATGATACTTTCAAGACTAAGGTACAAAATTATCTGCAAACTGTCTGATGACGATTGCAACACTCTTATTTAATTTATAGTTGTTCAGTTTGAAATTACTGTAAAGAAAATGGATCTTCTCATATTTGATAATTGTTACCATTCTATTTTTAATAAAGAATAGAACTTTAAAATATTTAATCAAACTTTTTAATACAGGAAATTATATATGATTTTATTTAAGTTGTCTAATGATTGGATTATTTTCTTAAAATAGTTATAAAGTGAAGTAGTAACTACATTGGTTGTCCTTCTTATGCGTTTTGATTTGAATCTTCTTTTTCAGTTATCGTTAAATATAAAAGCTAATGATCAAAATTGTATAAAAGTTTAAAGCAGTAGTCGTCAGCGTTGACCACAATTATACAGGAAATGGTATACTCTTACAACAAGTTTAAAACATCTGAAAGTTGACCGCAACTGATAAGCACGAACTTTTCTGGTCTGCTTTTAAGCTCCACCCTTATTGCTTTTCTTGTGAATTATAATATGGAATAACAGTACGTAGTAAAATGTTTCATTCTATTCTCAGCAACAAAGAAACGTACCACTATAATGCATTTCCAGGTAGCTTGAAATTCAAAAGCAAATATCTTTGAAAATACGTGTTGGAACATCTTGAAAATTTTACTCATTGTTTCTGTCGTTGTGGAGACTTAATTCTGACAAAGGAGACATTTGTATTCTAAATTTTGATTTCCTAAAAAAAAACTCTTTTTCTCCCAAAACGTAAAACATGATACCTGTAAAGATCTTGAATTTTTATACCTTTGTGCTCTATCTGGTAAGAAGTGATAACGAATTACTTTTTCGTAAACTGTTAACAATACATCTTTCCGAGGAGATTAATTCTTTGACTTTTGTTTTCATATACATTTAATAAAAATTGTTGCTATTAATTTAGAAATAAACATTTTTTTTCTCTATAAAGACATAGTTGGAAACAAATAAAACATAA